>VZTU01008251.1:89377-104993 GCA_013400835.1 Zapornia atra
GGGGCAGAGCGTCCCGCCGCTGCGCGCCCGTGGGCAGCGCCGGCAGCCCGTCCCGCTCCGCGGTTCTCCCGCGTCGGGACAGGGGCTTGGGGCCGACCGGCGCAGCCCGGTGCGGTGCGGGGGGTAGCGGCGGCGGGGCGAGGCACGGCATCCCCGGGCAGGTGTAGCGGGGCGCCAGCTCCCTGCCCGGAGCCGGGAAGGTTACGGGGCGATGTTGCGTGGGACAGCGGCGAGCTGGGCGAGGGAGAGCGCGGCGGTCGGACGGCGGCTCGCTGGCTCCTGCAGTGCGCGGTCCTTGTTGGGGTGCCAGCAGAGCAGGAGCGAAAGCCGCCTCCGTCCCGGTCGCTTAGACAAAATCATGAGACTGCCTAAAGCGTTTTTCTGACGGCTCCTGAGCTGCTGCGGCTTATGCAGCTCTTTCTAAGGCTGAAAGAAAAGTGGATTCTTTTGCCTGAGACTGGGGTTCTTCGAAATGAAGGTGGCAGCTTGGCCTTTCAGAAAGCCCACGGGACCCGTGCTGGCGGTGCGGGAGGTGGCAGCATGGCCATGGGCAGCGATGTGCTCTCCTGCATCCCGCACCTGCTGATGGCGGGCACGGCCACCGCCGCTCCGTGCCTTTGCCAGAAAACCTGTGTGTGTTTCAGAGCTGTCAGCCAGTGTGACTGAGTCTGGTTCTCCCATAATAGAGTCAACACTGAGAAACTGAGGCAGGCTGTGCTCAGCACCTTCCCTTGGTGTGCTCTATCGCCACGGCATTTCAGTAAGCCTGGGGAAGCAGCAGTTTCTCAGCTGAATACAAGCAGTCTGTGCATACAGAGTGAGCCTCAAAACCCCGTGGGAAGACCCAGCCAATACTTTCTCCAACATGAGCTGTTCCAAAGACTCTGACAGCTGGGGTAAGGTCCATGGTAGCATGGGGAGATGGCAGTGGGCAAGACAGGAGCTGCTGCATCAACAGGAATGCACTGTGCAGTAGCAGAATTGCTCGGGACACCCTGTGGTGTCTGTGCAAATGATGGCCCCAGACATGAGGACTTTACTGCATACTCTCTATAGGTTATCATACTACACAACTACACTTGTTTGGGTTTTTTTTTTACTTAAAGACAAATTTTAATGCTGTTGGACTCTATCATGGGCAAGGCTATTACATAAAATTAAAATATTTTATTCCATTCCCATAGTGATATACTATAATCTGATGGACAGCTATAACTGCAGTTTGTGGGAAGATGTGTTCTAGGAATGCAGACATACCTTTACATTGAATCCCTTGGCATTTTTAACAGGGGAAATCGAATTTCTGGAACTCAGTGACCTTGCAGAAGAGCAGGTAGTTGTGTGTACCGGGTAACCTGTAAAGAAAGCACTTCCAGGGTTAGATATCACCGGAGTTGCTACTGACCCTAGGGAAAATTCATGGCATCTGTGTAATTTGTTAGTCCAGGTATTAAGTAATTCTATCTCAAGACTGTTACCGTGCTCTTTCAGACCCCTTCCCAGTCAACTTTTCATCAACCTGACTCATTTGCAACACATAACTCTTTCACAAAATAAATCTTGTGAAACAGCCTCTCATCTAATCAAACACATTAGCATAGGGAAAAATATTGACATTTATGATAAATTTGAGTAGTGTCAAGCAGTTTATTTGAAAAGGTTATCTGCATAAGCCTAACAATTCTCCTGCAAATTCCCCCATATTTGACAAAAAAATGTTTGAGGAACAAGCTCAGATGCTATTTTGGGGTCTGTTTGTATGCAGGTCTGTGACATTACATCATATATCACAAATTCTCTAGGAACAAACGGATATATAATAGAAGTATAGTATAACTTTGTAGATGTCATTACATAAGTCATTGTAACCAGTAATTAAAAGACACTAAGTTGTACAAAATCTGCTTGCAAGCCATCATTAGAGTTCAACAGAGAAATCTTAAGACTCTCAGCAAAAAAATAGAAACTACTTGATCCAAATCAGTATTAGACAATACCAATTAGCTCGCAAGTTTTCTGTACCATAAATTTAACATAAAGGGGAAGTCTTCTTCCCAAATGACTGAATGTGGGGGGAAAAATGGGTGCAGTCATAGCCTTCTGAACTGATGACAGGCCAGGGCTCTTGTGCCAGCAATCATCATGGATTTCCCATTTCGTAGTGAGGGAGGGAAACACTTTTTCCTTCAAGGGTTTGACATCAAACTGATATGTCCCCTGGCAAAGTCTCATTCCTTGAGCACACCAAGAAAAAAAAGTCACCTTTAAAAGAAACAAAAACCACAACCAAACCCTCTTCTTGCTCTGCATGGAGCTAAAAGAAGATTATGCTCTCTCTTTTTTCTTTAATTTTTCATGTAGGTCATCTTTATTCAAATAATGTAAAGGTGCTGCAGATACAGGAAATATAAGAGGATATTTTTTGCATTATCAAATAGAAGTTTGATGCCGTGATCTAGCAGTATTACACCAAATGTCCTGTTCTAGCTGACTACTCTACAATTCTAATCAGCTACAGGATGGATGTAGAGAACTGTAATCTTCTAGTAATTAGTAGCAGGAAGAGGAAATACAAGGGAGTAATTGGAAAATGCTGTCAATATGAGCCTATAAATGTGTGATTAACAAGCTCGTGGTTTCCTTTTATACAATAATTTTGCTTGTTTAAAATAAAGCATTATATGACTTGCAATTGGAGGGGGAAACAAAAAAAATCAGCTTTCTGAGTGCTTCCAAGTACAATGAAATGAAGTGAAAGAGAAGGAGGTGGGAGCACCATTACCTTGTATAGTTGGGAGTTTTAATGGCGGCAGGGTCTCTCAACATTTCACAGTCCATTAGGACCCATGAAATTTAACAGTTGCATCTGAGAAAATAATGGTTGCATCTAGATGCAGGTACATCACTTCATCCAGCTTAAACATAACAGACTTTTAGCTGTTGGAGCTAAGGATGCACTCAGCCTGCCCTGTGAGCATGGGATGTGTGCTGGTCCAGGGTGCATCTCTGTTACGGTAGGCAGAGGCAGCCCTCATCCTGACAGGTGCCTTGCAGCTCCCATAGTGTGTGCTCATTCTCAGCAAAACAGGTATTCCTTTCCAATCATCTTTCTGTATATTGAATTATAGGACAATTTTGTTACTGCTTTTACAACTGAGATATTTGTCAGCACAATAAATTGCTATGCCATCTTAATGCACTCACAAAATTCATCCTTTCAAATATTTATGGTCTCTTTATAGAAGTTTGAAAGTCTTTGCTGTAAGAAGCATAACAGAAAATACTCAGAAAAAAATAACAGAACAAAGTATATCATAATCAGGAATATCATATGCCTGTCCTATATCCACCCCATAGGCCAGTCTCCTGATTTCTTTGAGTAGCCCAGCTTTCTCACAACACATAAGGATAACATTCATTATTTCATTATTTATATTTTTAACTTTGCATAAAACTAATCCTAATTAGAGAAGAAAGCTGTTTCCACGGGGAGGGGGGGGGGTTTGTGTTCAAGCAGAAGACATCTCTTTGGACTATCCCAATGGAAATGTGGTTATTAGATACAAAACCTTTTTGATTTAATGCTGCTAAAAGGAGAGCGATAGTTAATCACTGTAAAAACGAACACAGTGTTTAGTAATAGTAACAAATCTTTCTGCCAATTTATCTCTGTCACAGAATTTGGAAAGTGCCTGAGATTTGCTGTAGGAGTCCCCAAACTGCTTTGTCTCAAACATGGTTATGTACAGTGAAAACAAATCTCTCACAGGCTCCAACTATTAATAATCTTCTAATGTACTCAATTACATTGCAAATTAAGCTTGCCAATACTCAGATGAAGTGATACAGCTTAAAAAGTAATAACATATGTGCTTTATTATCTAGCAGATAACTTACAAATACTGTATTTCTGCTTGAAAACAGAATTAGTATTTATTTAGCAGATACAGAAACCTATCCTGTATTTAATTCAGCAGTTATTTTATACACTTTCTACATAGCTGGCTTCGCATCTCGTTTGTTGAGCTACACATGGAATTAAGCTCACTGCATATGAATCTTTTCTGTGAACCCAGGCATATGAACTATAGAGAGAAACTCTTACTCAGTGCCTTCAATGAGAGTTTTGCCTGTCTACATGAAAAACTAAGTAAGAAGCTCCATGGCTTGGCTCTGTGTAGTTTCTACCACATTCCACTGTTCCTTGGAAAAGTACAAGCATTAGAAACAGCAACCTGATTAACGCCTGATACCTGCCGGGTTCTTTTGGTTTGAATAACAAAATTCACCCATTGTACATTAGAAAAGTACATCCAACTATCCACAAGTTGCATGTATAAGATATTAAACAAGAGATGTTTGACCGTTTAAAACAGAGCAAGCAGCTTTATGTAAAACACACAGTTAAACATCTCTTAAAACATTTATCTGGCTTGGAAAGCTGGATAAAAGTAGCTACAGGTTCAAACTCTAATTATGGTAAAGTCTGTTGTATACACATGAAAGATTTTGTGTCAGACTATATAAGACCCATTAGAGGACCTATAAATTGAAACACTATAAAATATGTCAGCTAAAACTAAATAGACCTTGTTTTGCAGAGCACAGGAAGTCAAGTTATCTGCATCAGCTGGCTTGGTGTTGCTTAAAAATTGCTTGCAGTACTTATTCTACTCATACACTAGCTTGGTATAAAATCATTCATAAACTGGTTCCCAATTCAAGTCCAGTGATAATATCAAAACCATGTTCAGCTGGGCAGCGAGCAGTATGTTCAGTTACTGCTACTTCTGGAGGTAGCTTTCTGAAATTTATCTGTCCACATCACCCAGGAAACAGCGCACACTTGCTTTCTTCTATAGCCAGTATCAGTGGCCCCAGCAGAAAGCATAAAAGCTGAAAGGCTCCCTTGCACTGGAGAGGCTTCCTTATGTAAGGGTTGTCCTAGTGGAGTGCAAATTACTGTCCACATCATTATAATCCATCAAGGTAACAATCAAATACATTTCCTTGGTTGTCATTATATCTGCCTGGTATGGTATCTATTTACTAACAATTGCATCTGCAGGGAAGTTTTCTTTTACATAAATATCACCTCCAAGGGCAGCACTCCAAGGTTAACACCCAGTCCAGAGGTATAAATTCACCAGGCATGATTTTTCCTCCTTGCCATTGACAGAAAACTATTTACCAGCCTTCCTGCATGTCAATCCGCTCTCATTGCTGCTGACTCTTGCCAATCTAACACGCCCTAGATCCCAGAGAGCCTTTATACATAGAAGCCTAGTGCAGGATTCAGCAGGCTGCTAGCTTAGCAGCAGTAAGAACACATGGAACTGGGAATAGCCTTCATAGTCCTCTTTTTTCATAACATACAGGGACTTAAGTGGAAATAGTTGGGTACTAATGTGAGATGCTTGATGAATACTCTCTGGTCATGTTTCATAGGCCACCATTGCTTAAGGAGACTGGTTACTGGTCACTGAATCAACTGCACCTATCAGATCCATCTCTTTATCAAGTAATGTATCAAACAATTAGGAGATGATTTATAGTCAGGCTCAATGAACTTCACTAGAGTAGTACCAAACTTACAGGACTGCAGCAGAAAGACGTATGAGAAAGACACCCATATCTCTATATGATTTATTCTGATTTCTGTGATACTACCCAGCAAAAGTGGTGGTGTTACAGCAAGAAGAATCTTCTCCCTCTGAGAATCTGTGTGAGAGCATTTCACTTTTATAGCTAGCTGAAGCTGCAGGACACACTTTTGTTTGCTGACTTGTGAGAGCAATACAGATTACTTCAGTGGCTTTATCTAAAAAAAAAAGTTTCTATAAAGTCTTCCTTACCTCCATTACACACCTTGCAAACTAATATTTTGAGCATTCAGTTCCACATGGCATTTGCTGACATAACACACAAAGTGTTTACACATACAGGACTGATCTTTCTTCAGGGCAATAGTTCAGGATCTAGCTCTGGACTGTAATGTAATTCAGCATCTTGTCCTCTGATAAATGCAAGTTATTGTTAAATAAAAGCAGCAGTTAATTTTTGTTCAAGACAAATGGCACATCTTCCTTACTAGCAGGAAACCACAGAGACACTTTTGAGGCTTTGTGAAGATTTTTTTCCATACAGTCCAGAGGCTTAGGTTCAGATTCAAAACTACTGAAAATCACCTATCCAGGTTCCACACATACATGAGAGCTGACAGGTGTCTGTAATTCGGTGCGATAGCCAGTATGAAACAAAGGTGTGTACAACTGAGAAAGATCAGACCCAACTTTTTGAAGGAAAGAAGCCTAGGGATGTCCATCCAAAATGCATCCTGCAGGTTACATTTATGGCACGATACATTTTAGGGGTGATACTGTGTTCTCATGTTCTTTGAGGCTGTTCCAACATACAGTTCTACATCAGAATTGTTTGGGGTAGCTTTTCACCTGAGTTTAGGGAGCTGAAAACAAGCTGCAGTTTCACTTGCAAGTAAAAACCATGGCAAAGTTCAAATTAAACTTGGTGAAAATCCAGGGAGATCCTGCAGCTTCTCTGGGCCAGCAGCTTACCTCTGAGACTGAATTTACAGAGGAAAGCAAAAAGGAGTTCTAATTTCTGATTAGAAATTCCTGGCAGGAAAAATTTAAAAAGAAAAATTAAAAAGCCTTAACTTTATGTTTTTCTTAAGTGAGTCTTTCTGGACATAGAAAACAGTTTTGTTTGTTTGCATATACACATTTCTGCTGCAGTCCATACCCAGGAGAATCCAGCATGTGAAGTCCCTCATATACAGTAAGAGAAGCAGGAGCCAAAACAGCAGAAAAAATAGTTTAAAATGTCAAGATGAACAAATCCTTCCCATATGATCTTCAGGAACAGCAGTAGGGCATAATGAAGGTCTTTTGAAAAACAAAACACCAAAACAAATCTCAATTTGTACCTCAGCAATACACTAGCTATACACAAGCAAAACTTGCAACATTGTAACAAAATTTATTAACTGTCAGGTTATTCATTGACTGGTGGCCTTTGCTTGGGTGGGTTTAGTTTGGGGGGGTTTGCTAGTTGTTGGGGGGGGATTCCCTCTTAACTTTTTAAAAAGTAGAAAATTCTGATTGGGATAGTGAATCAGAAGGCCAAAGCAATGGACTTTCTGCAATGGATGTCAGTATTTTAGATACCCTGCAACAGAAACTCTCCTTCTTCCACGATAGATGAAAAAAACAAAGGTAGCATCCTTTGGTAGTGTCTTACTCCTGATCTGGCAGTACAGTGCCTGCTTTCAGCAGTGCCATAAATCTCCACTCGTGTTCCCTTTTCCTGTGCCTTGCAGCTCATTTCCTTCTAGCATAATGTAGCCTTTTCTGTTGAGAAAGTCTGTTCTGCTTTGGCAGGCTCACAACAAGCAGAAATGGTTTGGTAGAGGTTTAGCTTTTTTGTGTTTGGAGGTTTTTGTGTGCCAAACTTTTCCTTTCAAGACCCCGTTTTTTGTTGCACTGCTGGGGGAGGTTCTATTAGCTGCCACACTTTTTTGTCATCTTGATTGCAGCATGATAAAATGAGAAGGCATTTCTCAGTACCAAAGTGCCCCAAATATAAAACATCCTAACAGCGTTGTTTTTTCTGCTGGTCCTGAAAAACCTAGAAGTCTCCCAAAGAGTTCTTTAGCAGATGTTCCACGGCAAAGAGAAGGGAGCCAGCAATCCAGCATGGACTGAGCATCTCAGCATCCCAATTCCATTTTAAATGCCTGTATCCCTCTCTGTATAGAGAGAAAGCGTAGAGAATATGCAAGCCCCATTCTCCTGCTGAGGAGAGCTGTATGTACTGATAAATACATTTATTCATGTGCCAGCCTCCACAAAAATCTCTTCATGCACTATTAGTTTATTCTCGTGATGTGTTCTTCTGGTACTGGCCTCTGAAAGTCAGGGATGAAAAGCAAGATTAGAAGAGTGGCTGTCTGAAAATTGATCCCATCTCCAGGAACTTGTAGCTTCTGTTTTTCTGATTTCAGGGTAATGAATGGCCCAATCTAGCATTAGGGTGAGCCAATTAAATTTTTGCTCCTGGACATAGTTCATCATCTCTTCCAGACAATAATGACAAATTTCACTAGATCTCAGAGTAAAAAAGGTGGAGAGGAATATACAATGGAGATGTTTAAGCCTGAGGAATTTCTGTATCATTGAGTAATGGAATAACCCCCATGGCTGATTTGCTCCGATTCATTTAACACCATCTTTAGAGTAGTACCAAAACCTACAGAAAAATAAAAATCTCTCTGCATCTGAAAATGAAGTTGATATTTTTTTACCTGATCCACAAACACTATTGTAATCACACTTCAAACACAGAGCTTCAAGATCAATAGTGTAAAACAGCATTGAAAATCACTGAAAATCACTTCAGAAAGGTTACTTCTGACTCCAAGTAGGTCAATGATCTGGATGAGTGGCAGTTTTTCTGCTGTGAAAAACAATAGCTCTTTCATCAGTTACATGAAGCTGCATAAGCTAAATCAGGCCAAACATCTTAATATAATATACCAGAAAAATTATGTTTGAACCATATAAGGACCTTATTTAGAGTCACAAAAGCCAGGAAAAATCAAGGAAGAATCTCATTCTATGGAGTGCACTGGGTCAGAGAACTAAACCCCACAATATTATACACTATGAACGTCATAAGGCTGCCAGTCACAAAACTTGTAGTTCACCTGTGACACTGGACGACTCACAGATGTGTTAATTACGCTACACTAACCATGGGTAGATAATCACACAGGGATGAGCAGTCAGGCTAGAAAAAGTTGCTCTATATCTGTAGAAATGCATTCAGAGAGTGGAGGACAAAAGTTGAGCTGTGAATACTGAAACACATTCTCTCTAACTTAAGCAGCTTTGCAAAAAGGTCATTGCACTTGAATACACGTGCATGATGTAATAAGCTACAAGCCTGACAAGAAAAAGCATCATCAGTTGGCTAGTCTCTTGTAGTTCCTAAGTGTCTTCCATCTATTTGCTGTTACACTGAGACAAGGAGAAAAACATGTCTTGTAGGATGGGGTTTTAATAGTCCCATATTGTGCTGCAAGATCATTCCTGCTCAGGCCCCATGAGGAAGGTTGATGAATCCAGAAGGGTGTTCCTTGCCTCCCTGCCAACCCATGCCTTGGAAAGGATCAATATGTGCTTCTTCATAAACCTGAAGATAATGACTGCCAAGGAATACGAGGACTTACAGCTTTAGGTTGTGTGCTTTTATATGATTTTTTAAAAAAAATAAATCATTCTTTTGTACAAAACACCCAAGGGATCAGTTTTTCTTAGGGAGTTGCAAGGAATGGACCGAGAAGAATGAAAATGAGAGGTTGAGTTCCTTTTCTGGATTATTTCAAAATTCTTTAGCAGCTCTCCTGAGAGCTTAATAGAACAGAGTTTGCTTGCTTGTATTTAGGGAGGTCATCTCAGACTATATTTCATTTCCATTTTCCCATAACTTTTTTTTTCTCTGCCTAGATTTTGTCTTGTTTTGATAGCAGAGTTATTTCTTTGGTAGTGGAGGTTTCAGGCCTTGCTTTATCGCTAATTTAAAACAATGCAGGCCATTCTGATGTCTATGAAAGGGAGATGAAACCATTTCAGAAACAGCATTCTAGGACTCCATAAACACAAAAGCTTCATCAGTTCTGGTACTCTTAAATGCAGTCTGAAAACTTGAAAGCCATACATGTTGGAAACATAAGTAATCAGCTCTTTTAGTAAGTGTCTTGAAAATAGTAATAGCATTAGTTAGTACAAGAGAACAGAAAGTAGCCAGGCTTGTTAAGCTTCCAAACACTGTACTTAGACCCAAGTAAATTAAAAAATAGCTGAATCAATATTTTAAAGAATAAAGGAAAGAAGTATTTGATTCTGGGTGGTGTCCTCACAGGCTTAACCTTCAGGTTGGAAGGGATTTCTGTTTGTATGATAGAATTAAAATATTTTTAATTAAAAAAGGCTAATGAACTACTTCTTTGTACTACTGCAAATTGTCTTGTTGCAATTTCTTACGGTAAACTCTGCCAGAGTGCAAGAGGACACAACATCTACATGTTTGTTGGTTGTGGACACAACCAGTTCCCTAGCAACACATTAAGATTTAAGCAGACTATTACAAAAGGTACCCAAATCCTGTAGATATTAACGAGTGCGTACAGAAGGAACAGCTCTCCTTCATGTGCTCAGGCTCCTGACAGAAGTTTACAGACCCTTTTCTTAACAGATCCCCCGAGTCCCTCAAATGCTCCTGAAGTCAAGGAGAGCGTAGGATTTCACTGCCTCATAGGATCAGGCCCTAAATCAAATTAAAGCAGCTAAGTATGAAGCACATTTATCTTTTATTACCCACGTAACTGAACGAGGCTGGCAGTCATACTGCAGTGAAGTTGGGTCAGGATGGACTGTGCTGTGTTCAGGCTGCACAGCACAGCGGAGAGCGACGGCAACAAGTGTAACCTGTTCTCGTTAATTAAAGTTACAGGAGGCCAGTCTTGTATACTCCTTTCACCACACATCTACTAATGAAAATGCTTGTCATTGACCAAATGCAGGCAGGGCACAGGAGCTGCTCCAGCATCCCAGCTGTCCTCTGCAGGGATTGCCCTCTCAACTTCAGAGATATAGGAAGTGGTACACGAAGGCCAAGACGAGCAAATTCTCTTCCAGCCACCAACTCACGGGACCTCCCTGAAGTCTCTGAACACACCATCTAGCGATGCCCCTACATTCCTCTGTGTGGCATTCTGAGATAGCCAGGAAGTCCTTGGGCTGAGATTCCGCTGCTCAAAAGCACCAGAACTTAAAACCCTCCCAGACCCATGACAAAATTTCTGTAAAGTGGCATCTATAAAGACCCTACTTCTGGCAGAGGTCTATTGCAATGGGAAACTGTGGGAGGAGAAAACTCAAACCCAAAATCTCTGCTCTGTGGCAGAACTAGAACAGAAGGGTTTGTAACCAGGGTTCCGTGCACTGCAACGGCAGGAGTGTTCAGGTCTCTGTTCATCCATATTTTGCAGGATTAGCTAATTAAATTTCACGGTTTTCTGTACTAAAAGCAGTGTGTAAACAAGTTTCTTTTCTTCAGAGGGAAGAAATGACTTGACTTTTTTTTATTAGATTTTTATATATATGGTCAACTGCTTTGACAAACCAAATACAGAAAAACATCAGAGGGCAACATGAAGCCTCCCAATCCTAACAAGACTTACTTTCAAAAGATAGCTGTGGTGTTTGCTAATAACAACAATTCGTATGCACAGAAGAACATTCTATAGTAATATTGCTAACTCTTGAGACCATATTACAACAGGTCTGGCATTTTTCTTAAATTCCCAGGTCATAGGTATTTAAGAGCCTCAAGAAAAGCTGCCATTTCTTTTGGAAGTCAAGAAGTTTCTAACTTTTGTCAGTAAAATTATCTAAACTTACTCTTTAAAAATAAATAAAATATTTTAAAATATAATCAAGATACAAGTTAGCACTGATTTCTGAACGCACCACACAGCCACACAGCATTCTAAGTGATGCCTGTAAGACTGTATACTAAGCTGATATGTATTTATAAATCTCATTTAAACTCAAGTTAAGCTAGTTACCAAAGTGCACTAGAAATTAACTGCAAGCTTTAAATCACAACCCAGGAATCATAAGTACCTTTTTTTTTGTTGACTGTAGTGAAACATAATCCTATCTTTTTATTCTTAGCTAAAACAGAGAAAAAGCCATTTAGAGATTTAATGGTACCATGCTGACAGAGGTAAAACTAACCACACTAGAATTTGCTAATACAGACTTACAAACAGAAGAACGTAGACTTGAGAGACAGAATGATTTCCAATGAAGGAGCTGTGAAACCAGCAAGTACAGCAGACTTTGCTAAAGATCTCATGTCTTGTTTACAGCTGCATCCAAAATAAGGTTTGTGTAAGATCCCAGGCAACGATTCTTGATCAATCTTTCTTCCCAGTAACATAACCTGGGCTATAACACAACAGTTTGTGTGTTTGGATACTGTAATTTTCATATTTGCTTTAAATATGTACTGCTTGGAATTCTGATTCAGGCAGGCACTTTTGATAGTTAAGCCCTTTGCTGTTCAGGACAATACTGAAGACAGCTTTACCTTAAAATTTTAAAGTATTTATATTCCCATTATACCCCTTCAGAGATAAAGGATCAACTGATACCTAGTTTAAGATGCTCTTCTTAATGGATCTCTGGTTATAATGTCACAGGTTTGCAGAAGCTACATAAGCATGGTCCAAAAAATCTACCAACTGGCCTGAGTCTGAGCACACTTTTGCAGGGTTTGTCTCTGAGGGGGTCAGAGCAGAAGACATAAAACCCAATAATGCACGAGAAAAATCGGAGGCAAGAGTGGGAATTGAGTTTCACCTTACTTACAGTTGAGCAAGTCATTTGAAGCTGTGCCTTTTCTCCAGACCTGCCCATTCCTGTATCGCTGCCCTGTGAGTCCTCCGTGTCCCTGTGCTGCTGCAGAGCCCTTGGGCAAACGTGGCTCACACATGAGTCTCGGTAGCCACAGCCGAGGGTTGAAACAGCACCGATGCATGCAAACAAAGTCCTTAATTCTCAAGGGGGAACATTTTTCCAAGTAAAAAGCTGCAAAATGATGCTCTGCAAGGTAAGCAAGGAGGTGCTGCAGTGCCTGGGGAACGGCCAGAGAGATGGTGCCAGCTTCCAGGCTGGTTTCTTCTGCTAGACCCTAGATTCATCTAACAAAAAAGTTCCTTCTGTGCGCTTGTGTGAGCGCACTGTGTAACACTTGGCATTTCATACTGCCATTTTATTTCATACTAGGCAGGCAGTGAAAACTGATAGCTTTCAGGAATAGACAGGAAGAAGCTTTCCCACTGGGCAGCAGTTGCTGATAAGTTTTCCAGGCTGTTCAAGTAATCTGTTTACTATGCTCAGTCACAGCGAGCAAAAAGAATACAGCTGGGGAGGGGGAAAAAAAATTTTTAAACCATAGCATTTTTCATTCAATAAATTATACTTCAAAGATGTTGTGAGGGTCCCTGCCATTGGCATGAGTAGGGCTGAAGAGTCCAGGCTGGCAAAAAGCTGTATCTGTCATACTGCTTTGTGTGACCCACAGCACTCCCCGACACAGCCAAACTCTCTTGGCTGTTGTTAAAGCTAACTTGGTGAGCTTTACCAGCAGCATTTTGTAATTGTTTTTCTTCTTGATAAATACTGAAAATCATTGCAGGTGCAGAGGGCATAATGAGAGCTGTCCTAGAGACACAGCTTGTGGAGTTTCTCATCCAGGGGACCAACGTTAAATCAGCTGCATGGGCTGGCATCTGCCTCTTGAGCTGCTACAGGGAAACCTTGCTCCACTATCAGTTGCTTTCCTTAAAACCTGGGTTTATCTGGTAGTAAACAGTCACACAGTGTTCCAGAGAAGACCTCCACCTCCTCCAGCACACATGCAGGGCAGGCTATTAGGACTGCCCATTTCTGCATCTAATGACATATTTCTGCCATTTGCAGGTAAAATTCCAAGCCAGGATACTGAGGTCCAGAGAGCACAGAAACCAGATGTCAGACAGATAGCAAGGGCTAAGCAGCACACAGCTACACTATTTATGGAGAGCAGTGCTGTACTTTCTTACCAGGTTAACCCTGGCATTTTAGGAAACTTAGAGGGGTTTCCTGCACATCCCTCTCTCAGCAGTGAGGTAGGTATGGCATTTGGTTTCTCTTGCCAGACTGAAACCTTCTCTATTGCCACAGGAGTTTAGCTTCCTGTACATGCTGAAGTTCCACAGTCAAGGGGTACTTCAACCCCCTGTTTCCTCCAACCCCCTGCACTGCTGTCAGGGGTGCTGCAGTGGGACCCAGCAAAAGGAACTGCAGCTCTCTGCTGGGAGCCCCTCACCTTCACCTCACAGCACTGCCCTGCCATAAACCCTACTGAGGGTCAATGATGTCAGGGAAGAAGGCAGGAAAGCAAGGTGCAATATGAAGCTCAGCAAAGGTGTCTGGTACTAATGCCTGCCCGGAGACAGTCCTCCTACTTACTACATACGCTGCTCTCAGCATGGCAGTATGCTGGAGCTCCTTTGAGAGAAGTCCCAAAGGAAATCTCTCCTGGTCCCTAGAAGGCTTTTCACGATACTTCTGCCTTATCTGTGTATTTGTTGCAGAGCATGGAGAAGGGCACGGGAGGCCGCGGGTTGCTCTCCGTGGTAATGAAATGCAGCCCACATAGCCCAGCACTGGCAAGCGAAGAGGAGAACAAGTCAGAAGTTAAGGAAGTAGAGAAATCAGACCAAGTACAAGAGTCAGAACAGAGGAGCAGGAAATAAAGCAGTGGACTGTGTGTCTGAAAGGAGCAGACAGAGCCTGCAGCCGGTGAAAGGATTAGCAGAATAAAAGGACTTCTCAATTTAGAACAACAGAAATCCTATCATACATGCTTTAACTTCTCCTTTGATATAAGCACATTGCAGCAGTGCTACTCAAAGAAAACAGAATAAAATGATGCACTAGCAGACTTTTATCTTCTCCTTTATTAATTTCTCAAGTTCCAAAGAGGCCTGATCCCCAGCATCTCCTCAGCATCTGTCTGCCTTAGTGCAGGTCTTCCCTCTACACGTCATCTAAGTGTTTGGTCCCCAACCCAGGGAGGCATCACACATATGGGCATCACCCAACTGATGGACACAGTGTTGTCTCCTTCCAGACACTCAGCTGGGCCCAACAATTTTGAACATGCAGATCTGTGAATTAATGCCATACCCAGTGTCTGCCCATATGTGTTGAGAATGGGATCGGTTTCCAGTGCTGGTTTTGATTAAGGGAGCATTCCCATTTGACTCTTAAGTGATACAGTGATAACCTCACACATCATACCTTTTGCAGTCAGGTCTTTACAGTACAGATGTGCCTTTACTCCAAGTACAGTCAGCACCTGTCAATGGAACCTCCTTTGAATGCTATTCAAGTGGCAGATTGTTTTGTGACCACTATGCTCCCAAAACAGAGACTTAAAAGCTTCCTTAATGAAGTTTCTCTTGGTTAGCCTTCTTGTGCAGAAGAAAAGCAATTGACAAATTATCACGAATTTTACAGATAGTAGATAAAAGAGCATCCTCTTTCAGAAAGGCTGATTTTTTTAAACCACTACATTTTCTGCTTTGAAGCTATTGGATATGTTTTCAGAGGGTGGGCTTCTAATACTGTGAGCATGGCCAGCCTCAGCGGGCTTCAGCTGAACGGCAAAGCAACACAGTCCCATAAATGCCTCGAAGGTTTTGTAAGTACTGCTTTCCTCAAAGGCTGCTTCCCACTTTCCCACTGCTGGCTGAGAGTGATTCCAAATTAACAGTGGTAATTAAGCAGTTTATACACCTTAAGCTAAAGTCAAGTGTGCAGCTTACTGCTTTGAAAGGACTATTCAAATGGCCCCGGATGTATTAAAGGTCTCAAGATGCCTGAGGTCTGCAGTTCTCACAAGTTTGCTTTGATTGCTTTTCCTCTAGATTGTGAATTTTTTGCCTAATATAAGCACAGCTGCCTAACAACCCCCCCCC
>VZTU01008251.1:105003-163198 GCA_013400835.1 Zapornia atra
AAAAAAAAAAATTCACCATGCAGCAGTCACATACAAGCAGTATCCACTCTGCTCATCAGTGCTCTTTGCAATTTAATCAGTCTTATAGTTTCTTAAAACATCAAAGACAAGAAAACAGAGGTGGTTGTCTCTCAGGGGAAAGGAAACATGCCATCACCTTGCAAACAGACTGGTTATGGTAAAACGGGGAAAGCACGAAACCCAAACTGTGGCAGCCACGGCAACGTTCCGCAGCCGGGTTCAGGTTAAGAACGACATTCCACCCCGGCTGCAGCTCCCCAGCTACACGGATAAAATGCGCTTTCAACCCCACATCCTTTCCCACCGATTCCACGGCCTAATTGCGCCTTTTTCCTGCCCTTCGTGAGCTCGACTCCTCGGCGGGGCCTGGCCCGGCCTGTGCCGCGGCGATGCCCGGCGCGGCCTCAGGAGGGCGGGAGTGTCTGGCGGAAGGCAGCTGCCTGCACGGGCAGGGCCGGGCAGGACCGGGGGCTGACGGCCCTTTCCGCCCACCGCGCTTTCCGGAGAGGGTCGGGGTGCAAGACCCGGCCTTGTGTCTTTGGGGTTACACAGGCATTAAAGATGTTTGGGTTTTTTCTTAATTGAAACAGTTTTGCAGGAAACTGAGCCCGGCTTGTTGAATACTCTAGCCAGTAAAGGCAATGCAGTAAATAGCAAGCATCCTTGTGAGGGTGCTGCAGCTCATTTTAATCTGTATTTACATTTATAAATATTACAACGACTGACATCTCTCTAGTATCTTATGCAACAGCAAAGTCTAACCCTAGGTCTAAACCAGACTATCACACCGTCTTTAAGACTGCATCAGTTATTAATAGTGAAGTTATGACACAAATACTTTACTCAATTTTCTATACTAACCAGAGCTTCATTGTTAGAAAAACCTGGTTCTTCACATCCTTACGGACTACACCTGCATTTTTGTGCTCAGAAGGCAAATATCTTATTTATAAATCCATGACAAGCTAAAGAAAATACTTCTGTTGGTGTTCACATAGCCTAATTTTTAAAATCTTTAAAGGTGGATATAGCATAATCAGATTATAAATTCTTAACGCAGTAAAATCCACTTGGAATGCTGGAATTACAGTTTATAATGGCTGCACATGTTCTTACTTGCTAGGAATGTCAACAAATATTTGAACTGAAGTCAGATTTTAAGATCAGTTAATTTTGTTAAGTACTGATGCCTGTAGAATGTTAAGTTATCACTGTTACTTTTGTAGCCATTTTTCAATTTTTCTTTTGCAATCATCTTAGCAGAGGAGCCATAATTCATTTTTCACTGCTATAGTAATTACATTTTTAACTGATGTATGAAGTTAAATGTCTATTATTTTAATGCCAAGTTCTATAGATTCTTTTATTCTTCATCCATTCTTCATTAAGAGTTTTCTGAATGCTATTTTAAAGCAATGAAATTCAAAGCCATTGCATGAAATACCCAATACCCTGCTACTAAACTCATGTTTGACTGTTGGTTAAGAAAAAGCACTTGGGAGTGTTTGCTGGCTTTAATTCCCTACAGCCTAGTGATTTCTTTAGATCTGACTGCTTTGTTGCTTCTGAACTTCATTTACCCTTTGTATTTGAATTGGGGGGGGACTTATAATCTCTTGTATTAAATGTTATGCTTCTGTTAATAAACCTGAGAGGAGCAGGGCAAAAGCCAAGAAACACCTTGAGCTCATCCATCCTGTTAAGTGCCATGGCATAGCTTTGGCACACAGCAGCCATCCTGCTCCTAGCAGTGCCGGTGAACAGGGAAGAGCCTGAGGTCAGCCAGGGCAGAAAGCAGTGAGTTTATCTACTGTAAATACCTAGAGCTGGTGGAACTGCTTGTGCCGCCACAAGATTTCCAGTAAGCACCAAAATTAAGAGCTGCATGTGTTACTTTTTGGCTGGTTTTGTAGGTGTGCCACGCCCTGAGTTCACAAACAGGCAGGGACAATCAAAAGAGGTTACTAATGTCCTCAGTTAGGAGTGCTTAACTCCTCAGAGATGATTAGTAACTGACAGGACTTGAGGCTGCTTAATTTAACAGTTTTCTGCTAAATAAATATATAAATAAATATCCATGATAAGTTATGTCATGACCATTATTGATGTAATCCACCTCCTATTTAATTTGGATTTAAACAATCTATAAAGCACGATTCCTTTTGACTAAGCTTTTTCTGTTGTTAAATAGCAATCTCAAATCTTTATAGTATTTCATACTCAGAAAAAATATATTTATTTATGAACTCCCAGGCAGGTTTCAACGCTTCAGCACTTGTTTATAAGAAAGCTATTTTAAGCAATGACACAAACTGTCATCCTGTTGGCCTGAACAATGGTCTACTTAGATGTGGGAGACCTGACAGGATGGGTAGACTTTTAGTTATTCTAATCACAGCTATTGGTGAAAACTGTCTGTATCTACTGCTTGAGGGTGCAGTACATCAAAAGTAAGCTGTAACTGAAACCAGGTTGGTCTCAAGCATTTAATTTCTTTTTTAAAATGTAAATCTCATTTTCTACAGCTTCATAAAAAAAAAGTGACAAGTAGTGGCTTACATTCCCCCAGAAAGCACTGAGAAAGGATGCTGGCCTTGCCTTTCATAGCCTAGATACCCAGATACTCAGACCATCTGTTACCACTGTAGCAATGAATACCCAGTATATAGTTGGGGATAGGGGATATAATCCTTGACAATGCTGACAACTGTGTTTGACTACTGTCTTCCTAATTCCTACCCTGACTCAATACATTGATGGAAGCAGGATGCCCAGGTGACACAAGCTTTCCCTCTGCCAGCACTATCTGCCAGAAGCTGCCTCCAAACATCACGTCTTCCCATGCCATTACCCACAGCATGCCATCGAATGCTGGGTGACCCACCTCGAGCTCTGGAGTACCATCTCCTGAGGACAATAACCAGCGCTTGAGGAAAGCAGGACCCTTGCAGGATTTATGCTTGTGAGCCATGCAGTTTTTCAGGAATGTTCCCTGCTGTAATCCTTCACTAAACAACTGGTCACAAAGTGATTTACCTGACTGTGGCTGAAAAAAAAAGGCATAGAATTTCTTTGTCGTTAGTAGGGGAAAGAGCTGCTCAGACAAACTTCTCATCCATATCACAGGCCCATTCAGAATTTCAGATTTGTTACAGGTCTTTAATGAAATGCACAAGCAGTAAAAAGGCATGAGTGATATTTTTTCTTTGCTAACCACACAGGAAATTGCTTCATTTTATCAGAAATACAGTCTCTAAATACAATCAGTAAGGCCATTCCTAAAGAACTACTGAATACTTTCAACAGGCTGCAAGATCCATTATTTTTACAGTCCCTGTGGACTGTGTGCTGCAGATAAATAAGTGATGCCCTAAGAACTTTGCATGCTAAATGAATACACAAAGAATTACCAGGTCCCTTTATTTTCTCAGTGATAATTAGTATTTTTCTTCAAAGTGCAGTTCTTCAAGATTTTTAATGAGAATTCAGATTTTCTTTAAAAGATTAATTTCAACTCCCATACTTACAATGAAAAACATCAAAACCTGATCCCAAATCTACTCTTAGAGTTCAAAAGCCAGAGGCAAACTGAAAACACTGGACTTTTCACTAAAGCCCCATGCCCTAACTTTCAAGTTGGTACCACAGTTCTTGAACGGTTTAGCTCTACACGAGGCACTGACCCACTGGCAAAACCAGATGCTGCATGTGAGCATGACTGGTTGGGAAACCCATCCCAGGGTCTGGTCTCAAAGTTACAAGCACTCTGTTTAGCAAAAGCCTAGTGTGGGACTCAATGCTTTGTCTTCAGTGACTTAGTGGAAGGGGCTGATACCAGGCTGATCTCCCTCCACACCCAGTTCATTGCCATCTCACAGCAGCTGCCATGGGTTTGCCTGACTTCCAGTGGGCTCAGTGACACCAGTACGTGCACCGGGTCACACCTCACAGAGAACAGGCTGAGCTCAGAGAAAATCCCCCAGCAGGAGGTTACCGTGCTGCACATGAAGCACAGCTAGAAAAAGATTTTTTCAGTATTTAAAAAAGTTTAAAAGCATAAATTCCTGTATCATAGATTTTTTTGCTTTTGTTATCTGCATCCTATTATCTTGCCATAGCCAGTTGCCCCAGTGTGCACTCTTTCCCATAGACACCATGATATTTTGTCATCTCTTTGTTGCCTATATCCCCTCCTCCCCTATCACAATAACCCTTGAAGTGGGATTACTCCATGAGAACCCCATCTTTTGTTTAAAAAATTATGTTCCTAACACTCATGAATTATTTTAGAAAATTGCCAAATCCTGAACCCTGAAGGTTAAAAAACCCCAAACTTTACTAAACAAGGCAGGCAGGTAAAATAGCCTGAAATACACAGCTTTAGGATCTGATCCAATATCCTGATTTCTTGTTTGTTTGGGTTTTTGACCCAAACAAATGTTGGGAGTGATTTCTGTATCCTAGAAATACAGGAGGAGGTAGGGAGAAAAAGAAAGTAAGAACTGGCTGTGTCTTTACACCTCTCAGTCAAGTAAGACAGGTGGAAGTACTGTGTGACTGGACAAGAGCATCCTGGGGTCTTCATGAATGTGTGCAACTAGGAGTGTGGGAGCAGATCCCCCAAGGTCTTGCTGGCTCTGGCAGTTGTACCGGGGTCATCTTTTCACAACAACAAGCAGCTCCTGAGAAATTTTATGGGCCAATTTCACCAATTTAAGAGCAAAAATGCTTTTCTTTAATACCAAGCAGACGTAGCTGTGAGATCTACCTTCTTCCCTGTCCCTGTCACAGACCACTGTTGTAGTAAATAAGAAAAAAAGACAGAAAACCCAAAAAAACAGCAAACCAAACAAAACCAAAAAACCCACATTGCTTTTACAAATGGAGCAGATGTCAGCCAGAGACAAACTCAGGCTCATCATCCTGCTCTTCCCCACCAGTGGCACACTTCACCTGCCCCATTTCATGTAGCTCTATCTCCATCCTCTGCTTTTGTGGCTGGCGTGATGCAGCGGGCTTGGGGTGTGCAGCACAACACGAGCATGGATCTACCTTGCACAAGCCATTGTGCTGCATGAGTGCTCCTGACTGTGCTTCAGTTTGATCTGGAAGTGTTAAGAACACCTGCATGGGAAGTTCACAATTTAGCATTTTTAAATGAGGTGCTGTTTACTGCAATTATTTAGGATGGATTTGCTGGGATTGGTGACCCAACTTCCAGTAACTGGCTCATACCTCCCAGTCAGGGTTAAGGCTGTATTGTAAGATATGTCAGTGGCACAAGCATATGACAGTCAAGTATTAGTTCATTTGGTTCAAAGAGGTAATTTTGTAGAGGTCACAAAGAAGCAGAGGAAGTAGCTGTTTTACAAGAAATAATTATTTTTTCTCCATCTCTTCACATTTTAGAAGGAAAAAAAAAATCAGTATCAGGAGTACCAGCACTAGTAAAGCTGAAACAAATTATCTGCAACATGGCAAGCACAGTAATCAAAGTCTCCCTGAACTGCACAGCCCATTTCTTTCTTGCCCCAGAGCTGCTCACCAAATTCTCTCCAGTTCCTGCTGACCAAGGCTGGCTTTGAAATACCTGCATGTAGGTAAAGCATCTGCCTTCCTGCTAAATCTTCTGGCTTAACAACTTCTGCTAAGGAACATGAGACCTCCAGAAAACTCTGCTTCTCATCAGGCAGTTTCTGACATCTCATTTTCTTGGAGCATTTCAGCATCTCCACTGTATCTATTTTTAAACATGTCCTACGCGGAGTGAAGCGAAGGTACTTTCCAGGCACATTTACCACATTCATGGCAGGCTTCCATAAGAACATTCTGTTGTCAGAAGGGGTGTAGCACTTTCACTCTTGCTGATACGGCTTTTGCACATGTTGCAAGAGCAAAATTATAGGAAACCCATAATGAAGTTGGAAGAGAATTTTGCTGTCATTCATAAAGGACATTAGATTACTTTTTTTAAAAATAAGATTAACTACGTAATTTAACAAAGAAAAAATCCTGTGAATGTTTATATGAAAGGACCATTCAGAAGTCTGCCTGTACCTTTTTGCCCTGTTACTTCAGATATGCCCACAAATATTATCCTTAAATAAATTCTTTTTAAAGTACTAGCTATTTCCAGCTCGATGCAGACATGCACACGAGGGGGGCTGCTTTGGCAGCCTTGCCGTAACAGGAGGGCATAATTCCAAGCCATGCTGTGCCATGAACACCTCCACCCCGCGGCACTTTGGGTTTGAGTAACAGCCCTGACTGAGCCAATGCCCCTCTCTGCCCAGGCAGCTGGGGTGGAGCAAAGCCCTTTCCTAGCAGCAGAAACCTGAAGACCAGAGAAATTCAGGGTTTTGACAAGGCCAAATGCAAGCATTTAAAAACTGATACCATAGACTTTCTGACTATGCATTGAGACTGCACTTTATCACCGCCCGTGCCAGACAGCTGACGCCACCTTATCTCTGTGGTTACACCTCTTTCCCCGGTCCATCACAGCGTGGCTGACCAGTGCAACGCTGCCCACTCTTATCTCCTGGTTTCCTCACCTCCCAAGGCCCCTGGCAGGTCTGCCCTTCACACCAAGCAGGTACAGCAAGCCAGGTGCTCAGTCAGCTCTAAACCCTGGTCAGCACCCAAGCCACAGCGGTGCTCAGGAGTCACTCCTTCAGCCCCACGCAGCACAGGTCTGCAGATACCAGGCTGTACCGTTGTGCATCAGCTTGGAGATTTGCTAGTTACCCATCGGGGGGGTGCCATGCCACATTTGGATTTAGTTCTTTGCCACGTACTGACACAATGAAGAGGTGGCAGAGGGTGGGGATGGAAGCACTCATCAAGAGCATGCTCTAGGATGGGTATTTGCATCTGCTGTCTGCTCCTGAAAATAGCAGCTAACCTGAGCTAAGGTACAAGAGCACTGAGCCAGAGGAGTTGGCATGAGAGGAGCCAGGGGACTCTTTTGTGGGTTATTCTGTCTTGCGTAATCCCTTTGTGTTCAGTACTGGGGTCACTAGGACAGGAATGACTACTGACCCACCCTGAAGATGCAATTAAAACCCACAGATCTATTGTGGTGAAAAGTGGTGTGTCCTAAATTCAGCATGGTCTCCGAAATACCACTGACTCCTCCCAAAATGGCAGTGTTTTCAGGTGCATTCATCTGTCAACAACAGATAAACACGGGTACCTATGCTGGCAGGTAGAGGATAATTTTTAAGGGTCCTTTATACCTTAAGGCCTTCCTCTGTATGCATAACTCCGTAGCACTAACAGTGCCAAAGACATTGCTAAGGCAGTTTTTAAACTCCTAAGGCAGGCATTTATTTTTCAGCCTAAATTCAAGATTTGCTACAGTTCCTGAATAGGGCACAACCAGTCTTCCAGAATACCTTGTTTGTTTTAAATATGTTGCAATGCTTCAGCCAGCAGAAGCATTGATCAAAAAGCCTCATAAATTTTATCAAGTATTATGAATGCTTTATCAATACATTAACTCCTCATCTGTCTTCTTGAAAGATTTCACCACTCCACTCCAGCCGCCTAGTTTCCCAGTAGGGAAGACCCAGAACAAATCTATTAGCACTATGAATAATATTGTATGCCTCATCCACATCAAAACCCATTCCTAGAGCACGAGCTGCCGTGATTAATGCTGTAGCCGTGGCTAGCGCTCCCTGTGCTAGTTCAGCTAAGGGACAGCTATATTTAATCTCACTGTTATTCTAGCATGATCTAGTTTTGATAACATCTACAACCCTGATCTGATTTTTTTTTTTTTTAAATGCATAGAAAGTGCTTCTGGTCCTAGAAGGTATCCATCCCACCTGCAGCAAGAGGTTTCAGGTGGGAGCTGCCTCGGTCTTCCTCAGGGATTCCCTCAATGGCTAAAGATCTCAACCACTGCCAAGATTTTTCTAAGCTTTACCCTCAATCTCCTCCATCACCATTTAAGCCAATTATTTCTGTCTTAATCCTATCTGTGGATCATGAACACTAAAGCAAGTGGTCTGTGCACACAAAAGTGCATTCCTTACAAATGCTGTCTGTACATTTGCAGATTTACCTTCCTTTGTTTAGCTCCTCACTAGAGTGAACCCAGGTCCCTCACACCATGTTTCACGGTCCCTGGATGGGGACCCACCAGCTCTGGGGAGGAAGGAGGGAAGAGCATGGGCGAGCAGGGCTGGCTATTCCCTTCCCCTTCCTAATCTCTCCACTCTGACTTATCTTACACCTTCCCATTTCTCAGCACATGAGCTATACTGCCCAAAAGGGCATCCCTGTACACTGGGCCCCAATCTGGGGAAGAGAGAGGGGATTTGTACAGCCACACCCCATGCCAAAAGGGGAATTTAAGGGAGCCTCTGTGTCAGTAACTGGTTCCCTTGCACGTGCAGCTCCTTTCCAAATACAAGCCCACTTTCCCTGGCATTTGGCTACTTTTTAAATGAGACCTGTCAAGATGGCCTCAGCCTTCGTGCAGGGCTGCACCCATACGCAGAGGCAGGTGTCAGACGTAGCGGGAGGGTCCCCTGTGTCCCCGGTACAGAGGTGCCCTGTGTTCCCCAGTCCATCCTCTGCAGGAACAGGCAGAGCGCTGCCACAGAGCCAGACCAGCCAGCTGCAGACAGCACTCACTTGCTCTTTAACAACACACTGGCAAATCTTTTTTTTTTCTTTTTATGTGGCTTTCAGGGACGATATAAGATTTAATAACATTGCTTTAAGGGCATTACCAACATTCTGGTGCTATTCAGTGTATTTCCTAAAGTGGCAGCTGTGACTCTCAACTTTCATCTGAAGAGAAAAATGACTCTCTCCCAGCCGTGCCCGTGCAAAGCCTCTTGTGCAGGGGAACATGGCCAGCCACGAAGCTTACAAATTAAGATGAAATGTTGAAAAAAAACATTTTCCAATGTCATGCCTTTTTAAACCGATTTCACAACTTGTGGGGGGTCTGCATCAGTTTCTTTAATCTGCAGCAATATTTCCTTACTGCTGCCTTTGGCCAGCCTCACTGAAGCTGCTGCAGTGCAAATTGAGCTGCCTGGGGGCACTTTGTAATGTGGGCAAATTGTAATACTCAAAAGCCAGCTTTTACACCAGCACAGCCCTCCTGCACAGCAGTGCCCTTTCAGAAGCTGGCATGCCAGCAAATGGGAAAGGCCCAGCACACATCCCACCACCCCATCCCAAGAATCTATCATTTTTGCATTACATATTGTTGTATTTAGTCAGATTCTCTGGTTTGCCATTGCAATGCTGTACTAACACTTCAGTACTCGGGAAATGGCTTCACCCATGGCGAGACCCCTGTGCCACAAGAAGCCCAAACCCCTCTGTGCAATCCAGCAGTGATTTAGCACAGCTGCCCCTACAGCCCCCCCACCATGCTGCTCTTGCTGGGAAGCAGCCACTTGCTTATCAGTTACCAGAGTTGTCTATTTTCAACCTTAATTTCATTTCAAATCAGATAGAGTATCTCCTTCAAGGCACACGCTGCAAACACTCAGCTGTGTGTGAGTACAACCAGGGCAGACTGACTGGGTGAGGCACTTCCAGAAGCTGATTTAGAAACATGAGGACAGAATTGAAGCCAAATGCTGCAAAATTTGGCATAACTGCACATATTTAGGGAGCTTGCTATACATTGCATGCTGAAAAGGATTTGTAGGGAAGGGAAGGATGGAAGTCTCGGTTTGATGACACACTAGTTCAGACTGCTGTGAAGGTGGTTTAGATGACAATACCTCATTAACGACTGATATCCCATAGTTTATCTTCATATCTAACCTCATAAGAAATCGGCTGAAACTCAACTCTGTCCGTGAGGATCACAATACTAACTCTAAACGAACAAAGCACTCAGCAGAGTCCTGCAACAGCAGGGTCTTCACATCCTTTTGGGAAAAGAATGCTATTCAGGCAACGCACAAGAAGTGCCAAGAATGACAAAAGAGATCTCTCCTTCCAGACCCTGAGCAGCTGTGAAGCACCTCTTGCAGAGCAATTCCCACTGGCCTGGGAGGGCAACCATGCCCTGGCTCCACGCAAAGACCATCTGTGATATCCAGCAATCCCCATCTACAGTCCCAGCACCACCTCACATGCTAATCAAACAATATTAGTAGGACAAAGTCCATATTGTCCAGTATTTCAGTCACCCCAGAATAGAGCTTTAAAAACCTATGGGTGATGACCTAGCAGCACAGGTATTGCAAATATAAAACAGTAATTCATTTCTAGTATTTGAGACTTTGAGATGACTTTTCAAGCATGATCTTAAACCTGCATAGTGGCAAGAGCCACCCTTGCCCCACAGTGCAGAATATGCTGCAGGGTGGGCTTTCTTGACTTCCCAGACCCCCCAAAGATGGATCTTGTTTAGTTTCCTCTCAGGAGGAGCTGAAAATCTTCATTACAAAGATGTTTCTTATGCCTTGGGCATGACAGCTGACAGCAGCTGTCCGAGTTTGTGCCACAAAACTGCTAATTGCAAACGTGGGTGCTCACCAGCCTTCCCATGCTTCAGCAGAGCCGATCACACACTTGTTGTGCTTCATTGATGATAAATGACAATGCTTTCCCCAGGGTATAATCAGATTAAATAGAATCATGCAAAATTCTGAAGAGAAGGTTTGGTGGGGGGATTCTTGTTTGGTTGGCTGGTGGGTCTGGGTTTCTTTGCTTTTATTTTTAATTTTTAAAAAAGAAAGAAAAAAAAAAGAGTGGATTTCTCACTTTCCTGTACCTTACTGTGAATGTTTTGTCCTTTCCAGGTAACATCATTGGTTCTGGGATCTTTATTTCCCCAAAAGGAGTTTTGGAGCACACTGGATCGGTGGGACTTGCTCTTATTATTTGGGTGCTTGGCGGTGGGGTGGCTGCTCTTGGCTCACTCTGTTACGCTGAACTGGGAGTCACCATCCCCAAATCAGGAGGGGATTATTCCTACGTCACAGAGATTTTTGGTGGGTTAGCTGGGTAAGTACCCCATCTCTACAAAGTAATTTGAAAAAAACATTTATACTAAGTATATTAAGTGTGGAAATGATATCTGACTTGGAAGAGACAGGGAACATTTGTCAATAAAATGCTTTTTCAAAGTCATTCTTTCTGTTCCCATTAGAAATACCAAATCACCCCTACGCAGAGCTACAGATGCTTTCACTTTCCTCTCTGACTCAATAAAATCCATGACAGGAAAGCACGATGCTGTAAATGTCATTGTGTCCAAGTGATGCTCCTGTTTGCGAGCCACGAGTGATCAGCACCTTGAGCTGGGGAGCTGCACGCATCAGGCTGGAGCTACTTACCATAAACCAAAGCCCACCTTTAACTGTCTTGCAGAAGGCAGCAAATACTTCTGTGGCATTCACTGTGAGACCTTCCTATGGGAAGGCAAGTGGGCTCCAGGGAGGTTTTGGTGTAAAAAGGGCGGGCTCAGTCCAGGCTGGGATCACGCCCTGCTGCTCTGTGCTGAGCCACCACCCTGAGCCTGCAGCTTCGTGGAACTCTCCGCTTCCCCATTTGGAAGTGCCCGTTCCCCACCAGCACTCATGCCGGGGACTCAGAGCCGAAAAGGGGCCTGCAGGAGCCTGTGATATACCTCCCCTGAGGACAAAACACTGCTTCTCCAGAAGTTAAGTTTTCTCTTCCAATTTAATCCTTCTACAGCAAAGAGCATCAAATTAAACACAGAAAGCTTTAGTGCATCTGCCAAATGATTTTCCCAATGGCAAATCTGGATGGCTTGGTCTATTCACACAAAGATGCTTGTTTGTTTATTATAGGAACATGTGCTGTTCCCAACCAGACCACAACAGTTCTGTTGTCTTGTCCCTGCCCCACAAAATCCTCCCAGTTTATTACCTTTTCCTGCATTGGTATATGGAACTAAGACGTACTATTTGATCATAACAGCTTTTGGAGTACTGTGTGCTCCAGCTTCTGTGCTGGGCAGTGTTGATAGCTGGTTGCACAGATTAAAAGGAAAAATCATAATACTGCTAGGTGTGAGGTAATGCGAATGGAGTAAAAGAGAGAGAGGCAGGACAGGGCCATCCTCTGAGCTGGCAGAAGTTCTGACCACAGAGCATCACCCCTGCTCCAAGTACAGCTAAAAGACAGCACATGAAATGCTGCTGCAAGCAGCAGTGATAGCAAAACTCAGCGATTACCCTGCAACTCTGGCCAGAGGAGGAAGAGGTGCGGGAGGGTTCCTGTTGTACTGGGCTCTGGCCTGGTACCAGAGAGCAGACTTCCCACTTTGATCTTCATCTAGAAATCATCTTGGTTTTAAACAGCATTTGCATATGAGCACACTAACGGGAGGGAATGTGTCACATCCTGTGCTGCTGGAGAAGACTGAGCTCATCTCATCTTACATGCACACAGGCTTGTGTGTCTGTACAGATCAAAGTGAACATTACCCAAAATAGTAAATAATAGGATTAATATGGGTTCTTGCAGCAGGCAATGAATGAATTCAGCTTCACTAAAAACCCACTAGTGCATTTCCAATAGTACAACTACTTATTGCAACTAACACAGCTACTTCACCAGCAGTGACTGATGACTGCATGTCCTTACTAGAAATCAATAGTACTGGGATCAGCAGAGAGCACTAAGCCAAAACTTTGATAAGTGTCACTCCAAACTGCAAGTAAAACATGCGTCAAACATACTTCCAGGGTTTATTTTAGTTCTTCTTGTTGCAAAAAATGTAAAGTTTCCAAAGGCAATAATTCTTTCCATGATGTCAGATAATAATAATAATAAAAACTAGCTCCAACTTTTTAAAACAGGGAGGTTATTTTACCAGCCCTTTCACCATCAGCAGGTGCAGGAGCTCAGATTCCCCACACAAACTCCAATGCTCAGAAAAAAAGAAAAAAAAAAAATCACAAGAGTGAGTCTATCTTTTTTCTACATCCAAGTGTCTCGAGCATCTTTCTAAAGGTCTGATCACTTCTTAGTCAGCTACTCCTGTAGTGCTGTAAATGACCGAGCAACTGTGAAAGCCTATGAGACAGAGCTCGGCTCCCGACACCCTCAATGCCACAGCTCAGCCCTCAGGGCAGTAATTCCCTGGGGAAAGTAACCCCACCTGTGCCACCACCACATCTTCCTGCTTCGAGCTGGACTTTGGGCTCCCAGCGCTGGCTGTGCTCCCCCTGCACGGCAGCCAGGGCAGAAAGCACACCTCCAGGCCTTCAGCACACACCTCCATTTGTCAAATCGCGTGCACCACAACAGCAAAGACAACCAAAACTCAGTTATGTCTGCTGGAAATTTCATCCCTGTGCCACTTAAATTAATTATAGTTGATCTGGAACAGTTGTTCTTTGCTAAGGAAATTGTACTCGTAACTCTTCCTAGACAAGAGATGATAAAAGGTGGTGCTTTAAAAGCTCAGGCCTCCTAGAAGACTCTGTGTTGAGTAATCATACTGGGATTAATTCCTGCCTGCCAGCCACAGCAAATGCCATCTCCCTACAAGCAAGCTAACTCGAGAACAGTCATCCCCAGCAATCTGAGCCTCCAGCTCCTGATCCCACCCCTGGCAGCCACCAATGGCACTGTGAGAGCAAGGGAAGTGCCCACTGGTGCAGCCCCGGCCCTCACAGCTGGGCATTCAGGGACAGGAGCATGATCTGAGTGACTAGAGTGGATATCTTGTTCTCAGAACCAGGCTTTGGTTAAAACTTACCTGGAAAACAAGATAAAAGTGAGCCTGTGTTTTAGGCAAGCTTCCTTCTTGTTTTAATGCTATCTCTCACCTGAGCTTCCCATCTGACAGTGGAACTTTGTCATCCTCTGCTAAAATTCTGCATTTACTTTAATTGGCATTATCAGTCCCTGTATGTATTTCAGTTCAGCATGAAAGAAGTTGACTGTCAGAAAGCTGCTGCATTATTCACATTCCCATGAAACTGTATTGGACCCAACAGCAGCCATAACACACTCCATATTGCGACATGGAAGCAAGGGCCGGTTCTGCCTGAAAGGCTGTTTTCAGAGTCATTCTCCTCACTAACTGTTTTTATCCAAACACAGTTCTTGGCCTATATAAGTTGTGTGGGCTGAGAAAAAAGTGATAGGGAAGAGCTGACAGCCTCTCCCCTCCCAGCCCTGTGTCCCCTCAGCACTGCTGGGCACACACAGGGACAGCGAGAGCCAAACTCAGCCTTGCTCAGCACCCCAGCACCCTAACCTTATCAGCAAGTTATTACTGCAGTCCTTAAGTCATATTTAGTCTTCAGTGGGGACCAGCTGGGTTAACTTACCCAGACAGCAAGGTCTGCAGGTAAACCACCCCAGCTCCAGGAAGCACAAAGCAACATAACTATCTCTTGCATCGTACCAGTTTACCCAGTCACCTCTCTGGTAGCCAGTAAGAAAAAAGAAGGGTCAGATTGTCCCATACTTCCCAGAAACAGAAGTAAAGGATGGTCCTGAGAGACACTCACCTCTCCAGGCCAAGTTGCAGCCAGTGAGCAGCACTCCCACTCTCTCCAAGTCAGCAGCCAGGGAGGGGCTCACCCAGCTGTGTCAGGTTTAAGGGCTGGCAGCACGCAGCCTGCTGGGAAGGGGCAGCCCAGGTGGTCTAGAAATTGTGCTGGCTTAGATGGAAATGTCACTTCTGAGGGTCACTTGTGCTGGGCATTCCAATGCATTGTGTCTGTGTGTGTATATGAATGAATTAAAGTGTACGTATCTCCACGTGTCTGTGCCTGGCAAGAAGGATTTCACTTTCTTGCAGTGGCCACTTCTCACCACAGGAATACTAATGCTTCAAGCATCTTAAACCACTAACCAGATTCAATGCTGCTTTTATAAGCTTTTCTTTTACCAGAGTGAGAAACAAAAATAGCTCACACTTCATGTTTGCAAAGGTACCTCATGCAGTGTGCCCACCCTCAGCTGCAGCTGGAGGCACACACCCAGCCCAGCCATCGCCGAATACTGCAGCACTGAGCTGACCTGGCCCAGGTCACAGAGCCAACCCGAACAGTGACAAGAAGCCCCACAGTGACCTGTGGGGAGCTGGTAGCAGCCCTAAGGGTGCAGCTGGCCTACAGCTGGGAGCCCTGCTAAAACCCTTCAGAGATGGCTTCAATGTCTGCTGTGGTCATGTGTCAGCCCAGGAGCAACAGAGGTGTTTCCAGTTTGATATACAGAGCTAAATCAAAGCATGCCCACTGCACGCAATCTTCACTCTTCCATACACCCCTAGATCGTGCTTTGCCTAAAAATGTTTCATCTAAAATCCAGATTGTGCTGGGAACATGGGAAAAGGGATGAGGAGAGGCACAAGGAGGTGACTTTTAGGTGTGAGCAGGACAAAGGTGCTTGGTGCTGATGCCACGGAAGCCATCCTGAAGCACTGCGCAGCCGAGGATGCGTTACCTCCTCCAACACACCCCCAGCACTGCTCTCTTGTGCTTTTTCTTGTCTTTTCAGGTTTCTGCTGCTGTGGAGCGCAGTGCTTATCATGTACCCAACCAGTCTGGCTGTCATTGCACTGACCTTCTCAAACTATGTCCTGCAGCCTGTCTTCCCTAACTGTATTCCCCCCTATAATGCCTCCAGGATCCTCTCCATGGTGTGTTTACGTGAGTATTTGCCTCTTGCGTGCACACAAAGCTTGCCTCGGTTTTACGTGGGAGCACTCAAGGGGCCGCTCCAGCCAGGCTGGGGTCACGGTCCCAACCCGGAAGGCAAGCAGGGAGGTCTCAGGACAGGCACTCTGACCAGCTCAGGACATTCAGTCCCTTCCCACTGACCCACAGCAGGCACAGGGAGCTGGAGCAGGACACAACAGCACCCAAATACCCGCAGGTCCCTGGGAAAGTGGTGGCAGGTGAGCTTGTGGGATGGTGCAGCACTGTGCTCCCTGCAGACCCACGGCTGCCTGGCACAGGTGACCCACCAAAACAGGTGACCCACCACCACTGAGCCCTTTCTGGCCTTTTACACTCACAAATGCAAGCTTGTAGGAAGTACAGCACACCAGTGGCTCTGTGTTAAGTACCTACAGAGCTGGCAAAACCAGAGCTACAGGGACTGAAGACATTCACTGCTTCTGCGAGGAGGCAGCGATCCCTGCACACTGAGCACTGCCCAGACATTGTTACTAGAGCAGGGGCCGACCTCAACCTGCAGCACCCAAGGGGGGAAGGCTGTTGGCTGCCAGGGATGCCCCCACAGCTGGGACTCTCCTAAGGAAAGGCTACGCTCCTCCTCACCCTCACCGCCAGCCACACTAGAGCTCCCATAGGAATGTGTCCACCATTTTGTGTCTTTCAGATGCTTTGACTGTGTGTTCTTAAATAAACATAATTTCATTTCACTGAATTCAGTCTTTTGCTCTCCAGTCCTCCTGACCTGGGTGAACAGCTCCAGCGTTCGATGGGCAACCCGCATTCAGGATATATTTACAGCAGGAAAACTCTTAGCCCTGGCCCTTATCATTACTGTGGGCTTCATACAGATCTTTAAAGGTACTCTGTGAGACAGCTCTAACATGGGTATGGTACTGTCAATAGACTTGATTTTTCCCACTTCCTGCACTGTTTCCTCCTATCAAATGGACCCAAAGGAGCTCTGGGTTTAGCCAGGCTGTGGGCTGTGGAAAGGATGGCGCAGCAGAGAAACCAGTTGTATCCCCTTAAACAAGTCCCTTTCTGGCCCACCTTGTCAGTTTTGATAGAATGGAGGGCAGCGGAGGAGGTTTTGGTTTAGTTACTGATTTTTTAAAATCTATTATATGTTCCTTCAATTTGAAGTGCCATGGGTGTAAAATGAGTAAGCGATGCCTTACCCAGGGCAGGAAAATACCTGCTCCATTTTTGGGCACTAGTTCAATTTCCTACAAAAAGTCACTTATAAGATTAAATATAGGCCCAAAAAAGTCTCACTGATTCACCAACTGAATGGAAAACAGAAAACACGAGCGGCTCACAATGTTTTTATTGTGTATATGATGAGTCATAGAAAGGAAGATGAAATATGACATTTACAAGAGAGCAGAAAACGTGTTTTCTCAGTGGTTAGAGCCCTACAAGCCTCACAAACCTTCCAGCCCCATAGACGTTTTAATTTTCAGTATTTCTACTAAACAACAGCAGCCTCCTATAGAAAAAAGCACATTAAGAACAGGAAGGAATTTACCCCGCCAAGGAGCAGTCCTTGGAGCACTGCAGGTTGGGAAAGGGTCCCAGGAGTTGCGACGGTGACACCAGCGCTACAACACAGATGGCAGCGAGGGATGCCCGTGTGTACAGCCTGAGCTGCCTCCACAGGATGCCACCTGGCAGAAAGCACCGCGAGTGCAACGCCAGCCCACGGTGACGTGAGAGCACAACGTCCCAAATCCCATAAGGAAAAAAGAATAAAAATAAGGAATAAAGAGCAAAAGTTTACCTATTTTCCAGTGCCCCCAGTAGGTAGGGGTGGCTTAACCTCTTGCTTGCGCTCTATGTGCAGGAAACTATGAAGAGCTGACACCAAGCAACGCATTCAATTTTTGGATGACTCCATCTGTGGGACATTTAGCGTTAGCTTTTCTCCAAGGGTCGTTTGCATTCAGCGGCTGGAACTTCTTGAACTATGTAACAGAAGAACTGGTTGATCCCCGCAGGCAAGTATCCATTTCCACGCCATCCACATTTTCTTCAAGTGCTGAGACATTGGAGCCATCTGGTAATATTATTCATTTAATAAGCTGCAGCAACAGCCTTCCATGTCTGTGAGACTGGGCTTTCTAAAGGAAACAGAGATTTATTTTTTGTTTGTAGCAGATAGAAGACAAGTTAAAGAAACACTGCAGTTAAAAATGTGTTGCACAAAGCAACAGCTGTATCAGAGCGGACTATAGGCAAAGCAGTATCTCTGTGGCACTGTTCAATGGTACAGTGCTTCTGTAGCCCCAGAGGTATCTATAGGGAGAATCACTTCCATTGGAACAATGTTGAATTATGCCAGAAGTCGATTTGCTTTTTCCCCCAAAGGGGATCTTCCACTGGCACCTGAAAGAGGGGATTAGAGTCGTTCCTCCCTGCCCCAGCGAGGCTGGGGGCACCTGTCTGCTGGGGCAGCTGACGCTGGGTCACTGCCGGCCCCGGGCACAGGAAGGGGCTTGGAAACGATTTATTGTGGGCAGGCTGGGAAAGCTGGAGGGAAAGTGAATTTTAGTTTAGCAAAGCAAAGTTCAAATGATTCAGTGTTTCTGAGCTGATGGAGTGACAAATGATTGGCCATTAGTTCTATCTGGGCATCCAATGCACACAGCAGGTAAACAGGGAGCAGTTTAAGCAGATACACAGCCTGGGTGGGAATAAATTCAAGACGCAGCTTTACGAGCAGCTCTGCACACACCTGCACACTGGTGAGTGGCAAAGTGCACATCCAGAGATCCTGTCAGGAATAAAGAAGGTGTGGTAAGCTGTTCCCTCAACCAAACACCAACATTTTACCGGATCCCCACAATTTCAAAACTGAATAATGAAAAATTGTAACATAAATAAAGCAATATGGCCTTAGTTGAGAAATAAAAAGGACTGAGTAGTCTTTAATATTATTCTTTCTGCAGCCTTTGAAGGGAAACAAAAACATATTCAAAAAGTTGAATAACCAAGAACACTTCCCGTTTTTACTAATTGTGCAAAATCAGAAAAGTTGAAGTGGTTTTTCAATACTTGTTTCCAAACCTGGCACACAGAGAAAATGTGTTATAGCATTAGATCCCAAACGGTTCAGGTGTCCACCTCTAAGGAGGTCTCTGGATTGGAGGCCAAGTACATCTGTACTACTCTAAGTTTCCATGGTGTTGCATGACCAGACCAGGTTTACAGCACGGGTTGGGCCAAAGCAGCTACCTGAATATCAGGAGCCCGGTCGCTGTCAGAGCAGGTGAAGGTAAAGCAAGCCAAGGCGTTTTACTCCACCCACCCCTGGTGCCCGTACGTGGGGCTTTGAGAAACGGCTATGTCATTTTTCAGCAAAAACCAACGGCCCAAAGGGAGCACATGGTGTTTGTCATGGAATCACAGAGTGGTAGGGGTTGGAAGGGACCTCTGAGATCATCTAGTCCAACCTCCCTGCTAAAGCACGATCACCTACAGCAGGTAAATGGCATGCTGGAAATGAATGCTTCTGTCCCCGGGAGCTCCCCTCTGCAGACGTGGTGTTTCACAGCACTTTTAGCCTTCTCCAGCCCACAGCAGGTCAAAGAGCTGATGAAGTGCTGCTCCCCTCAGAGAAAGAGCTGAGAGCCCACCCAGCTGAGTGACCTGCCCCAGGCTGTACATGGTTGTTGTGGTCTCTCTATGCATGACTGTAATTTCTTATCTACCCTCCTAATTCTTTTATTAGGAACCTACCTCGTGCCATATTCATATCCATCCCATTGGTGACATTTGTGTATACGTTCACCAACATTGCATATTTCACTGCCATGTCACCCCAAGAGCTCTTGTCCTCCAACGCTGTGGCGGTAGTAAGTAAACCATTCCCTGGATGTCTACGATACACTTTGATTTCAGTCCTGTGCTTTGCAGTGTATTTCAGTTTCTCTGCCTTCTGTTGCTTTAGACATTTGGTGAAAAGTTACTGGGCTATTTTTCCTGGGTTATGCCAGTCTCAGTGGCCCTATCTACATTTGGAGGAATAAATGGATACCTTTTTACCTCATCAAGGTTAGATGGAGTACAATTTTATGAACATTATCTAATTTGGGGAGGGGATGGTTTAATTTCTTTTGCTAAAGAAATGCTAGCTAGACGTTTTGGATGTTGTAGAGCATGATGTTGTGGTTGGGCATTTTGGATATGTTCACTTATGCATTTCTCTGTTTTGAATCAGCAAACGTAATACTGAATGAAAATAATCCTTAAGAGCTACTGAAAGTGTTTGCAGATGTGGAATAACTCACAGTAAGAGCCAAACATGGCTTTAGCGTGGAAACAAAGTCATTTTACATCAATAAAGCTCCAGTAGCTGCAAGCTGACAGTGCTTCACTCAAAGAAGAGTTTTAGGGCCTGATGCTGTTTCCAGTTACAGATATTTTCATTCCTGTACTGGAAAAAATCCTTCCAGGCAAGATGCTTTGCATGCACACTGCTGATAGCAGGACCAGAATCTGCAAAAATAATTAATATTAATGGATCTATCTGAACTTTAGAAGTTCAATTTTTTTTTTTGAGGCATCAGCTCAAGTCTGAAATCCCTTGGGAAAGTCATTTCTCTCAGCACTTTCACAAGTATCATTAGATGCAACAAACCTGAGTGCCCATGTAACAGGTTAGGTACTAAACAAATAATTCTTAAGGCATGTTAAACCTCATCTAAAAACCTTTTTACACCTGAAATATTATCTGTGAGATATATTTTTTTTTTTAACATGCCTTGTTTACATATGGCTGATCACCTCAGGACCTTCAGAGTGTTCATCCCACCCTGGGTAAGGAGGCGATGCCAGCCAGCAGAGACTGGACAGATTTTGGTCCTCCTCCTCAGAGGTAACCATACATCTCAGAGCAGCTCATTTCACAGATTACATTAGCTGTGAAAGGTCTTGTATACCAAAGGTCTAGTTAAAATAATTTACGCCAGATTACTCAGACAGTCTCTAGTAGTCTCCCCAGTTGCAGCCCAGCACCCACTGGCCACAGGTCCCTTCCACACCAAGACCGGTGAGGGTGGTTGAGATTAGAAGTATTATGTGACTGGATACTGAAAAGGCTGTTGTACACCCAGTGGATTCAGCTCTACTCTTCCTATTTCCAGGTTATGTTTCTCTGGTGCCCGGGAAGGCCATTTGCCCAGTTTGCTTGCCATGATCCATGTCAAGTACTGCACGCCCATCCCTGCCCTGCTCGTCTGCGTAAGTTCTACCTTCCCTGCTCTGTCGCTCTGTAACCTGCTCAGACCTGGGGAAGCTCTTAGACATTCTGAGTCACACAGAGGGGAGCTGGAAGAATCCTGGAGAAGTCATTTGACCCCAGGGGAGGAGAAGCGAGGCAGCCTGGAGTGCTGCTGGTGGGTGGATGTTGGCTGAGCAGCTCTGGTGGCCCCTGAGACAAACAGCCTTCAGCCTCAGAAATAATCCCCCCCACTACCAACCACCCCTGACACTTAGAGGGCTTCCCTCATACCTAACTTGACCTGCAATATGAGCCCATTACCACTTGCCCTTCCCACGCTGGAGATAGAGACTGGCTCTGTCTGGAAATGGAGGTGTATCGTTTAAGAAAGGATGAGTTCTTTTGACCAGTTTTGCCTGCTTTCCACAAACAACCTGGAGGAAATCCCCATAGTCACTGCTAACCTCCTGCAAGCAGGGCTGGTCTAGACCCCACCGTCAAAGCCAAAGACAGAGCAGGTTCCAGGGAGAAGACAAAGTGCTCCAAATGTTACTTAGACTCAATGCACAATGCATGTGAGGGATGAAGCAGCAATGCTCTGAGCACCAGGGGTGCTTCTGCTGTCTGGGCCTGTAAAAGACACTTCAGGAGAATTATTATAGTGGCCCTAAATGACATGTCTGCTGAATGGTATGTCAGGCAGGCAAAAGATCACCTGGAAGTAAGAGACTAAGGACTGGAAGGGTTGGGGCTGGCTGGGATGCTGGTGTGCTCCCATGGGAGAACAGTTTATCTCACTTTTTATACAGTGGAAGTTCCCATTTACATAAGCTATTCTTCCAAGCAAAGAGCTTCCTACACTTTTCCCAATAGCACAGCTAGAGTATGTGATGGGTTTTACTGTGGTATAGAAGATGTTGAAGAGGAAAGTGGCCCCTGGTGCTGCTGTCCCCAGCTGGGTGGCCTGGGCGAGGGAATTCCCCGGAGGTATAGCTTGAAATGTCAGCTGCGTCAGCTGCTGCCAGCTGCAGCTTTGCCACTGGTATCAGAACAGTGAAGGTTTCATCCCAGATGCACTAGGAAGGGGCACGTCTATGTGTTTCCTGGCTCCAGCAGCAACTCTATGTACCCAATGCACCCAAACCTAATTTCACTAAATAATCCTCCTGCTTGTTTCACTTCTGTGACAAAACACCCATGTAGCTGAGGCTGTACAGCATTTCCAGGGCTTAATGCCCTATCACAAACATCTTGTGCGCTGCCCATGCAGGTTTTTGGGATAAACCACCCTTGATCTGCCCTGCCCTGGGCAGCCTGTGCCTGCTGGCCCCATCACAGGCTCCCGCTGGGCAACCGCGCTCTGCTGATGCCAGTGAAGCACAACTCCTTTGTCCTTAAAAATACCTCGGCTGAAATAACTCCCTCGGTTCAAGAGGCTGTTTTGCTGTGAAACAGGCCCGACACAAGCGTGCTGCTGGGGCTGAGCTGGCCCAGCCATCCACAAACGCCAGCCCCCGCTCTGCCCAAACCAGCCCCCGCTCTGCCCAAACCAGCCCCTGCAATTACAGCACCAATCGCAGCCAGTGCTGCCTCGCCATTCGTCACTTGAAGGCGTTTTAATGCAGCTCAGGGAATATCAAATGCTGCCAGGAAATATTAAATCCTTAAAAAATAGAAATACAGAACTAATACAGTGTAAGCAGCCACAGCAGCAAACCAGGCCAGGCTTCAGACAAACCTCATTAACACATCAGGTTCCTTTTTCACTCCCAGCGAATCACAGCAAACCCTGCGTGGAGAAAGGTTTCTTTGTACAGGGAGAAAGGCCTTTTTAGCATCACCAGCAAACCCTGTGTTTTTACTAATCCTTTCAAAAATCAAGGGGCCAAGCTAAATGCAAAATAAACAGACTGGGGCTGTTTGCAGCTCTCCCACTGGTGGTGCAGAGGCTGTGGCCAGGCAATCAGGGGATCAGCACACCCCTCTGCAGCCTCACACCACCCTGGCATCACACCCACGCTGCGAGCAGGTCTGACACATCACTGTCACCTATGCACAAAATCTCACCGCTCCGAGCGGCTGCAGAACCCATCAGTGGCAGGAGAGGGTCACACGAGCATATGACACTGTGCACCTGGCAGAGGAAAGCGGGGAACTTGTTATGTGACACCGATGCAAAACACTGTCCTGTTTTAAATCCACTCTGCGGTGAGACTGCTCAATGTGTGGAAGTCCTACCCCCAAACCCACGAGGTTTTGGGCAGGGGAGCAGGGGGACCAACAGGGCATTTGGTTGCAGTGGACCTGGTTTGCCATTGAAACAGCTAATTAAGAAAAGGGACATAAACAAGAAGAGACACTGGAGTAACACAGCCCCAAATCCCGAGCGCTCTCTGGAGGGATTTGGATATTTATTTTCCCTTGGGCTCTGGCACCCAGCAGACATTTGTACGTGGTGCAGGCAGGGGCTCACATGCTGATCAGCCCCCGGGGTACTGACAGGCAGGGGTGTGGGACCCAAGGACCAAGCCCCTGGCCCCAGAGGCAGCTCTCCTGGCTTTGCCGAGTTAAGCAGAAATACAGTACTCACAGGCAAGTGTAGGCATGGAAATTTCCACTGTCCATCTGCCAGTTCCAAACGTGAGCAATGCTCCAAAGAGTAACGATGCCAGTCATCTGCAGCACAAGCTGTGGGCCTGAGGAGAAAGGGCAAACCTCTTATTCTTCATGATGTATGGGGCACCCACAGCAGCGTGGGGCACCACCCACACGTCAGTCTGCAGGAAAGCCCTCTTTTGCCAGGGGCCCTTGTCACGTAGTTCAGTAGCTTCTAAAACATGCAGCAGAAATGGATGGAGTGGGGCGATGGCTGGCCACAGGCAGCAGGACCACCTCTGCCAGCACCCCAGGGAATTTATGGTCTGGGCTAGCCTTGGGCTTCAGCAAGCCCCAAATAGCCCCAAATCCCCTTTCAACACCAGCCCTGGCAGCACAGCTCAGGGATAACACCCCAAACCACAGCAGAAGCTCAGTGGGACCATAAACAAAAGGAGTTCAGTGGCTGTTAGGGTGTTCCGCTTGTTTTTACTGTTTTTAAGGTACTTTTCCTAGTAACGACTAAATTAAGACTCTGCTTCTCTCTTCAAAGTGTTTGGCCACTCTTGTCATCATGCTCGTTGGAGACACATACACACTAATCAACTACGTGTCATTTATTAACTACCTCTGCTACGGAGTGACAATTATAGGCCTGATCGTGTTACGCTGGAAGAAACCCAAAATCTTCAGACCGATCAAGGTGATAATGTCAAAGCTAATGTTAAATCTCTGGGTGGCAGTAGTGATGCAGAGGGTGGGACAGGCACACCATGCTCTCCATCCTCCCATTTTGAAGAACTGTTTATTTCTGGATGTAGTGATAATACTTTACGGTCCCAAACCATGTCCCAGGCTGCCGTTAGTGTAAAACCAGGATGCACAGGCAGACCCTCTGTGAACAACCCACGCGGGGTCCTGAAGCCACAGCACTGCCTGTGGATCCCCACAGTACCCCATCACGAGTCAGCCGCTGCTGATACTCTGCACAGTTGTGCTCTGCTCTGCTCTTTCCCGGCAGGTGAACCTCCTCATCCCCATCACTTACCTGGCGTTTTGGGCATTTCTGCTGATCTTCAGCTTATATTCCGAGCCGGTTGTCTGTGGAGTTGGACTCATTATCATTTTAACTGGAGTGCCAGTCTTTTTTCTTGGAGTCTACTGGAGAAATAAGCCAAAGTGTGTAAATAGGCTAATAGGTAAGCCAGCACCGTGGTGCCTCACCGGGATCCCAGGGCTGCTGGCAGTGCCCAGTGCTGCAGGAATCTGCTTAACCTCTGATGCATCAGTGCTGAAATAGCCGTGGAACTGCTCGCAGCAGCCAGGGAACTGCAGCGTGAGCTGGACACTGCTCTTGGACACGAGCAACCCCTGGGCACCAAGTGACTCTGGGCTCCAGCGGCGCTCATGTGGCCAGGCAGGGCTTGCCTTTGGGCAACTGCCTGGGCATGTTTGCCTCCCTTCGTGTCCCTGTGCATCTCCCTGCTGTTCGGCTTGTGCACAGCAGCCTGTCCCAGAGCAGATGCACAGGGGAGTAACTTTTAGCATAGGAGGACTAAATGAGCCATTACAGAGGACTAATAAATAGCCAGGAGCTTTGCCTCCCCCAGCCACGCTTTCCTCCTGCTGTGCCACCACCACGTCCCATTCCACAAGCCCTGCATGGCATGATGAATTATTTCATCCTCCGAAGATAAGAAACCCTTACTTTATCACTCACATAAAATTAAAATTGCACCCCAGTCCCCTGTGTTTTGGCTGTGCCAGCTTTTAAGTGTCTTGCTCCAGTGTGAGGACTCTGAAAGCAGCAACCAGGCCCATTGCTCGGACCCGACAGTTTCCCCAGCTGCGGCAGGGCTCCACTGCTGGCATCTCCCCAGGACCAACAGTCCCCACCACTGCTGCAGGGCAGACAGCTCTGCAAGGGGCTGGGAAAGGGCTGGGGGTGGGTGTCCCAAAAGCTGCCCAGTCTCAGCTTGCCCCAGCTTCACAACCACAGACTTGTTCCAGAGGCGAGAAGGGTCAGAGGGGCAGTCAGTGGGTAGCGGGGTCCGGCAGCCCCACTGGGAAGACATGTGTTCATTCACATGTTGCATCGTGCTTTTTGTTTAGAAGAGCTCAAGCATCCCCATTAACCAGCACGTTTTCTCTTTGCAGAGTCCATGACCTGCTGGGGACAGAAGCTATGCTTCGTGGTCTACCCTCAGGGGGGAGTTGCCGAGGAGGAGGAGGCAGCCTCGGCCCGCTCACTGCGACCAGCCAGCAACACAGCCGTGAGGAAATAACAACGATGCGGCCTCAGAGGCTGAAGCGGCTCCTTGTTTACATGCTGATTTTTGCAAAAGGTTTTCTGTAAAAAAAGAAAAAAAAAGTTTTGAGAGCTCTAATAGTGAAGCCCGTGGAATGAGCTACACCTTTGAAAGCATCTGTAGCTTTTAGCTTTTCCCTCCCCCCCCCAAAAAAAAAAAAAAAGAAAAAAAAAGAAATAAAATCTAAAATCTAAAATAAGGCACTGGTTGTTTTTCTTTTCTGGCAGCACACTTGCTTGGCTGGGCAAAGCAGCACAGACACAGCTCTGGAATACTGATTTTAGCAGCCATGAGGGTCCAGCGGACACAAGCAAATTTAGGTATTTCAAAAGTAGGACAGCTCCCAGTGCTAAATCAAAGTGGAGAAAGCAAGAGAAAGCAAGGAGACCTTGGAACACCCCGGCCAGCAGGAAAATTTCTGGTGCTGACCCTGGGTGGGGTGAATCCCCATGGAACACATGAGCTTTCAGAGTTACAATCCATAGGATCATTCCTCCACATCCCTGTAAAAACACAGCGCATCTATCCGAGCAGTGAGCTCCGGCACAGCCAGGGCAGGGTCATCGTGCTGAGCACTGACCAGCCTGGGCCAGCCTTGGAGCGACAGCTACCAACCCAACGGTCTGCTTGACTGTTCAGAGAAAAAACGATGCAGAAGGCACGATAAAGGCCCAAGCATCTCACAGAGCAGTGCTCCTGCATCCTAGATGGGGCTCACAGCACTGCCCAGCAGCTCTGGTGTGAAGCTCGGATGATCCAGGTGCTGACAGGGCAGGACAGAGATGTGGAGGGCTTTGCAGCAGGCTGGGCTCAGCAGTGGGACTCAGGGGATGCATTGGAAGGAAGCCTGGTGCTTCCTTTTCCTGAAGCAGCAGGTGACTCTGCGCTGGTCCAGAGACACATTCCCCACTTCAGCTGTGCTCCGCCAAGTGACAAGCCTAAACCATTCTCACATCAGATGCTCTTTAGAAAGCGTTTTGCATATTTTATTTGTGTCAAACACTAGGAAAAAAAATCTAGTTCATGTATTTAATTAATATATGGAGATTTCCTGCTGCAGCAATATGGGCACTTTCACACCAAAAAGTCTTCTGAAAATGCAAATCACGAGAACAGCTCTGAGCAATGTTTTGAACCACTACTATTCTTTTACAACTTTTGGAAACAAAACCTATCACATTCAGTAGCCTTGGTAACAGCCATGTGAATTTAATTTAAAAAGTATCTTTCCATGTGTGACAGGCCCTGGTACAAAAATTAAGGCTTCGTTAATCTCCTGGTTTGAAGATTTAAGAACAGCCTCAAAATAAGGAACAAGTTCAAGGAATGCATCTTTCCAACACAATTAATTATTCAGAAGTATTTTTATTTTTAAACATCTATATATCTCTCTTCCAACTTTCAAAAAAGAAGCACAGCTTATGCTCTTCTCTTTGTATAAAGCTGTCAGTCGTGAGATTAAAACGTATATTTAGCTAAAAGAAAAATGTGTGGTTTCTTGCATACATATGCACACACATGAAGAGAGGTTCCACACTTAAAATATAAAGTTTGCTAATGAAAATCATATCTATTCAGCTTGCTTTTTAATTTTCTTTTTCAATTCCCAGCATACCTCCCCTACTTGTACTGGCTGAGCAGCACCTCAACACTTAACCCACGGCAGAGGATCTTGTCACCGAGTCTTATTTTCCATAATTCAAAATCCATTTTCTGTGCTATAATCTCCAATAGATTAATTTTTTCAATAACTCTGTTATCTAGTGGGGAAGTGAAATGTGTTACAGCACCAGCAACAATGACTGCTTTCAGAACTGCTAAGGTTTGGTGTGGCTTTATTTTTGTTTGTTTAAAAATGAAGGTATGGAAATCAGTCAGCATGGAAACTTGGCAGCTCTTGAGACAAGAAGTCTGTATTGAAAAGTAATAATAATAACAACAATAATAACAGCAGCAGTAGTAATAATATGCTGTAACTGCTACCAAGGCTTTACTTGGCTATTGTTTAAGGAAAACAAAAGCAACATTAAAGGACCAATTGCCTCGTAGTTGTTAGCTGGGTTTGGCTCAGATTTTCCCTATCGTACTGCCATGCTTTAAAACAATCAACCTTTGGCCTTAAATCTGAGGGCTGAATTTAGAACAGGATGGTTTAGTAGAGCTCATCTTCAAATTACATACCAATCCCCCAAAGGTGTTTCACGATGTCGTATTTCATTTTTATGTACAACTTCATCTGTGCTCCCAGCACCACATACATTATTTTTAAGGGTTTGCAAAAGCCAGTTCCTAACGTGCACAATCTCTAACCACAGAAATCAATCTCCAGAACTAGAAAGCTAAATGTATATGCTACATTAAATTTAGCGGTGTGCTCAAACCCTGCATCAGGGTGATTTTTTCCAAAAGATGAAGTAACAGCCCCAAAGGAGACACAATCACCAGTACTTTAAAGCCCACTGAACAAAAGCCTCGAGACAGCTGACACTACAGGATTGCCAACAATATTGCGATATTTGATACAGAAAAACAAGCTGTTTCTAAAAGAAGAGCATTTAAAGAAAGTTTTAAAAGCAATGTGCAGTGCTATATGAGATGATATATGCTATTATATTTATGTAGCATAATAAAATATTAGAGGCTGTAATACTGACAGATACGTTGTGCTGTTTATTCTTTTAGTGCTGGTAATAATAGAGTGTTCAGAGCGTTTCTGAGGGAGGAGGTGTTGTGAGTGTTCACATGAGTGTCACCGGCATGCCAGCTTGGTGCAAAGTCAGTGAAAGATGTGTTGGACTCTGCATTATCACAGCTTCGAGAAAAGCAGCAACAGATCACGACAGGACTGTGCTACGTGCTGTGCAAACCCCGCCTGGGAAGTCAGCCCATCTCCTGGGTAAGTGGCATTCGCTGGGGACCTGGAGCTGGGTGGGCTCCAGTGGGAAGCACAGGGAGAACAAGGCAGAGGTGCTGCTGCCGGCCCAGCCTCTCTCAATTTTTTTTAGCAGCTTGGTGCAGGAATCACCTGGTTTTAGTCCATGCTAGTACAGAAAGCAGAAGAATTTTATCTCAGCAGGGTCAAGGAGGCTCGTTTCGGTGCAGAGCTTTCATCCAACTCAAGAGGACTGATGAGTCACTGTGTAGTTAATAATACATTTGACTCAGAAACATCTTTGCAAAAAATGTATCCAAAAACATGCAGGTGAGATTTCATTAGCCATGCTCAACCCCTTCTGAAAGCACAGCCCAACTCAGCCTCCAGCCTGGCTCAGGATTAGTGGCTCCAGAAGAGCCCAACCGTGGCCTAGTGCGGAGCTGCAGGGACAGGGCCTGCTGCCTTTCTGTGAGCAGCTGATGCTGTGAAAGCAAACGTGCCGCTCGGTGCCAAAGAGATGAAGCCAAACAAAATGACTCATCTTTGAGGGGAAAGCAAACAGACGAACAAACAAACAAACAAACAAACAAACAAACAACCCACAGCTTCATTTCCAGAGGCCTTTCTCAAGGTATTTCTCACGTTTCTTGCTCTTACTCCTGAATTCTGGAAGCCTTGAAAACAAAACACATTTGCTTTCAAGCCGCTTCACACTGAGCACCTAATGAGAGGAAGTCAGCAATTATTCAGCTCCCCAGGAGCTTTATGAGAGACCCTTCATAACTGAAAATGTGAAGGGAAAAAAAAAACCCAAACCAGAAAACCTTCCTTGGAATTTGTCTTTCCTTAAAGCTTTACAGTTTGGACAGGTGTACTCTGCCTCCACCTCCGACTCCAGTTGTGAATTCAGGCAAAGCCCCTTTGAGTTTTTAAACCTTCCCCCCTTGTTCCTTGACACTTCTCCCTAGTGCTCTAATTTCAACAAGAATCTTCTGCACTTGGACAAAGGAAAAATGAAAATCCAAGTAAAAGGGTTAGAAAGTGACCAAGAGATGCTGAGAGGCCAAGAAGAAATTTGTCTTAAAGTCCAAAGGTAAGAGCGACAGGAAGGAGGGAGACATTGAACACCACAGGATACCTATAGAATGAAGAGGGAATGAAACATAAACCTCTGCCACACCCACCAGCCTTGGCCACCATGTCACCCCTGCAGCCAGGCACACAAGGTCCCGAATATGGAGAGGGGAGGGTGGCCAAGCCAAGAGTTTCACAGAATCATAGGGGTTGGAAGGGGCCTCGAGAGATCATCGGGTCCGACCCCCCCGCCAAAGCAGCTCCCCAGCTCATATTACATAGATAGGGGTCCAGACAAGACTTGAATATCTCCAGAGAAGGAGACTCCACCACCTCCCTGGGCAGCCTATTCCACTGCTCTGTCACCCTCACTGGGAAAAAGTTCTTCCTCATGTTGGTGCGGAACTTCCTATGCTCCAGTTTACAGCCATTGCCCCTAGTCCTGTCCCCACAGACCACTGAAAAGGGGCTGGCCAATTCCCCCTGCATCCCATGTCTAAGACATTTATAAACACTAATTAGGTCCCCCCTAAGTCTTCTTTTCTCCAGGCTGAACAGTCCCAGCTCACTCAGCCTTTCCTCATACGGGAGATGTTCCAGGCCCCTAATCATCTTCGTAGCCCTTGGGTTAAGACTGACAGACAGGAGATAAACTTTGCTACCTGCCAGGTTCAGGTCATGGGCAAGTTGCCATTTAAATCCTCACACCTGCCCTGGAGATTAAAACTCATTTTCCTACAAAGAACAAAAATCTTAAATATACCAATGGGGTTGTTCTGCCTCCCAGAGAAAGGGCAGACTACAGAAATATGTAATTCCCCCAAGGCTTTTGGAGTCAGCTCCTTGGTTTGTTGTAAGACATACGTATTGCAGTGCACAGGCTGCCAACAAACTGTGGCAAAAGCACCGGTATCATTTATTGCTCTATTTCCATTTTATGGGCTACATTCAATTCGGCCCCACTTACCTCGGGATACAGCTTATAGTAGCGCTGCAGCTGTGTCTGTGCTCCATCACAAAGCAAAGCAAACACACTTTCGACTCGGTCAGGAGGCATTACCCCCCTGCACCAAGCGGTGCCCTCCCAGCCTTTGCGGCTACGGATAAACCTCATTGACCATAAAGTCTGTCCAAGTCTCTTCCACACAGATAACGATTTCCAAGCCTGCGGAGTAAATCTCTGTCAACACAAAATAACTCAGCCTCCACCTTCCACTGACAAACAGCAGGGCAGAGCCAGCGGTACCCTCCAAAGCACTGACCGGGGAGGGGAAGCATCAGCAAAACAATCCGTGCCCCACAGCGACAGGAGATGGGAACAAGAGGCTGTACTGCAGAAATTACTTTTTTAAACCATAAAGAGTCAGGGCTTCTTTTTGTTATTCGGGGTACAGGCACACATGCATTTTGGAGGCAGGTGTATACAACAGAGAACTGCTACAGCTAAGAGTTCACACATAGTGTCTAAAATAGCGATACAGCTTCAGCTACCAGAAAAAACAGATTTTTAAAAAAACCCCAACCCCCCAGTCAAAACCCAACCCAACTCCCCTCTCCCCCTCTCATACATCAGCACACTGAGCCCCAGGTCAGCATATGCAGCATGAGAGGCTGCGGGAGCACAACTGAGGCTCCCTCCATCTCTGGTGTTAAGATTGACAGTCAGAAACCCACCATCTTCGGGCACGCGAAATTTTATTAAAAATTAAGAGATCCAAAGCAAGAGCAAAGTATGATGATGCCCAGCATCTTACTTGCTTAGTATCATTGTCCAGGAACCAGCAGACACTGGCAACCACAATGCCATACCTGAACCATATACATGTACATACCTTACAGCAAAACGTTGTCTCTCAATGAATATATACAACATGTAAATTTTAGAAAAGAGGCACAGAACAGAAGAAGAAAATAAAGTACATTAAAGGGACATTATAGGGTCATACACAAGCTGGAAAGTGACAGAATTTCAAACAGAAATATTCCCAGTGTTTTAATAGCAGTAAGAGAAAACATAATGGTGTCACTTTTCCCTTAATGCCACTTGAGATTCCACTCTTCTCAAACCAGTGAAGGCATTCTGCTCTATTCAGATATTTTTTTTTAGGAAGGGTTTGGGTTTTTGGCTGTTTGGACATGGAGGTTTTGTATTAAAAAAAAAAAAAAAGGGAAGCTACCTTAAATACTTTGTTTCCTTTCTGTCTACAAAATCTGTAAAGAGTGCAGAAAAACATTATTAAAATAACAACATTTTAACAAGTTTGTTAGCTGATCAGGTTGCAGTCATTGAAGTGCAATACTTTCCACTGAGCAAAGCAACGCAACAATGAGCTCTTCCTGTCCGCTGGTCCAGCACAGCAGCAGTCTCCCACAGGGAGGGCTCCTTGGCTTTTTAGTTCTGAATACAAGGAGGCAGCTTACAGGGCACAGACCTTGGGTGTCTTCAAGGATGTCGATTCACTGCTGAATGCCCCCAAGAGCTGAGGAAGGGCAGACACACACCAAGGCAGACTGTGGTTCCTTCAGGTACTGGCACTCTCAGACACTGCAGCGTTCTCAGCACAGACAGAGAGATTTTTTCTGCAAAATTAACAGTGAATTTGTGACTCTTCCCCTCTGAGGACCAAGTCCTGGGGGAGCTGGGAGAGAAGGCTGCCTTGCAGCATACAGAAGCTAGGGGCTTACAAAGACCACCAGGCTTCTACCTCTTACTGATGCCAGGCTCCCAATGCCAGTAGTGAGGACTGAACACTGCTGTACACTTCAAGCATCAAATTTTCATTAACCTGGATTTTTTAGGTTTCTAAAAATAAAAACCTTTGCAATGAAGTTGCCACTGAGTTACCAAATGGTTCAGTACACAAAATATGTATATGTAAGAAATGATGTGAAATTATACATCTTTAGATAAAATACAGTGTTAGCTCTTCAGGGTTGCTCCCCAAATACAGCAGTAGTCTGAAGTACATATTTCAAATTTAAGAGCCTTACAGTGGTGATGGTTTAAGGCATAGTATGATCAACGTTATTTTACTGTAGAAATACATTTCCATAACCTGTAACAGAATTAAATATACTTATTTCCAAGGTCCTTCATATCTGCACAATGCTGACCTTGAAATATAGTCTTCCTCCTGATTATAATTAACTGCTTTACAAATACACTTCTATGTATTTTAAATTACCTTTAGGAAAACAAAAAACACAGAAAAAAAAAATCACCACCACAAAACCCAAACACTAAAGCCCTGTAGCCTGAGATGCAAACGACAACCCTGGCAGTGTAATGACTGCTGTACAAGGCCTTGCAAAGATGGAATGTACCTAAAATGTTTACAAATACTCTGAAAGCAATCTCTTTTTCAAAGCTACATTTCCTTTGATTAAATGAAATTTGATCACAAAAGCTCTAGGAAAAAAAAGGAGTGAGCTGTGTTTATTTAATGTAACTACCACCTTTACTTGTTATGCATTTTGCCACCAGCCCTTCCTGCTATCAATGCCCTTAAGGAATGTGAATATTCTGCCTCTGGAATGCACAGAATGAAACCAGTTTGCAACTGAAGACCAGAAAAAGCTCTGCTGCAATTTAATTCTTTCATGTTACAGTTGCAGTAAAGCCAAGGTCCTATTCCTTCTTTGTAAGCGACTCCCCCAAAGGGAGCCCTAGTAAAAGATCCTGGGCAAAATACAGCCTTTTTAAAAGGAAAACAATCTTTTACACTTGGATGTGAATGTAACTGTTCATTGTGAAAGCTTGTGGACAGCAGAACCCGGGTACACATATGCCAAAGTCCAGCTCAATTTTACAAGATCACTTAATAGCTTTGGGCAACTTGAATTCCTAGAGCAATAAACAGGCTTCAGAGCACCCAGGTATTTACAAAGCAGCAGCACCAACCTCCTTGTTAATTCCTATATGAAGCATTTTACTTTGTCACTGCGTCATGGGGGAACTGAAGCACAGCTCCTGTTAGAGCACAGGGGTTTCAGCCAACACCCCAACTACTGCAACAAGGCCAAGCTGTCTCACAGTAGTGTTCTGTCATTCTGTACCCAGACACTCCTGGTTAAGCAATACTACACTTCTTCCAGATAACCAGCTTGCCTGCTTTTATTTGCACTCCAAAACCCAAAAAGGCACCAGTTTACATTTAAGTGTGGTACAATCCACACGGTGTCAGCTTTGAAAATGGCACTGAGCTATTTCAGCTCTCAAAAGGAAAAAACAAAAATAAATGCCTAAATAGAAAAAGTGAGGAAAATTATACATCTGCACCTAGGTAGCAGATTTACAAGCAAACTTGTGAGACAAAATTTATTTCAAAATAAAATAGAAGTCTGATCCTGACAGTTACCAAATGCTCAGTGCTTCCTACTGCAGCCAAGAGGAGTTGTGAAGCCTCGGTATCCTTCAGGGCACACCCGAAGTGGTATGATCATAAAAGTCCCTGAAAACAAAGGGGAGGAGAGGAAAAAGAGGATAGGGAGAAAGCAAAGAGTTATCTAACCCTCACATCACTATGAGGAGAATGTAAGATAGGACAACACAAAAAAGATATACTGCTGCAACTAGGCTTCAGTGCACTCCTTAAGCTGAACGTGGCTCATCTTGCTACAAAGCTGTAGCAGGTAAGACACCTGCTATCACTCTGGGTATTCTATACAGGAACTTTGGTTTTCATGGCTGCCTCAAGGACATATGGCCATCAAAGCATTTCTGAAGGAAGGAAAGGAAGTGAACAACTTCTGTAAAGAGGAAACTACAAAGGATTTTATTTCCTTCTAAGTAATTGCAATTATTAAATTCTAATTAAATTATGATGCCTAAGACAACAAAAAGTGTCATGTCTAGTTTAAGTACGTGTAGTTACAATGACTGGTGCCTGCCCCAGGTTCCAACAGAGTTGTCTCTAGCTTCAGTAACACCACTTGAAACACAAAGAAACACTAGTTCCCTGGACACAGGGTAAATAAGTGCACAGAAGAAATACCAGAGGATGGAGATGCCTCCAAACTGCAGTGACACATCCTTGCTCTCCTAGCCCCTGACATCACATACTGGCCTACTTCTGCCCCACTGGAATTTCAGGAACAGCAACGAACACAAAACATTGTCCCATTTAGTCTTGTGCTGTACTCCCTGGAGGGTCAAAGCACACTGGTTTTCAGAGACAAAGCTGAGAGCACAGACATACCACCTATCAAAGTGCACTGTCATATAAACAATGAAGTTACAAAATGTACAGGGCGAAACCAAAATTTTTTATTAGCAAACAAGTAAAGATTCATCATCACTGGTATTGATTTCAGAGAGGGGAGTAGAGGACTCTAACATTGGCACTTCCACAGAATGGCAACAAGCTGCATGAATACCCAAAGGCTCCTCCCGGTATGAGTTAGGGCAACATCGGTTTTGTCCATCCACCTGGATATGAACATTCACAGGGCTGTCTGAATAAGCAGACTCCCACTTTTTTAAGGGCAACCTACATGGCTCTTCACTCAGCGGATGATTTCTACTTAAACTACTGTCCTCTGGGACAGTCCTCCTGGATGCTGACCCTCCATGGATCATTTCTGTAGCACTTTCAGACAAAGGATCTCTGAAAGCCTTTCCTGAATCCACTTTACTGGACTGCTTAAGATCGCTGCCAGAGGTCTCAGCACTTAAAGGTTTGTCAGTGTGTCCAGCCTCAGGCTCTGCATGTGCAGCTGTGCAAGTATTGGGTAAGACATTTGAAGGCGATGGTTCTGTGACCTCAGTCTCTGGCTGCAAACTGCTACATCCAGCTTCTTGTAGGCCCCTGGCCGGGCCATGGGCATCTGCTTCTAAACTAGGTCCTTCAGGGGAAGGGGCAGGACTCTGAATAGTCCCATCAGCACGGTTGATAATTCCATCACCCAGTGTAGTCTGTGAGGTGCGGGCGGGTGTCAGGAGTGGGATCTGTCCTCTCACCCGAGGTCTGTGGAAGAGTCTGTTCCAGAGCCTGCCCAAGCGTCGCCGAGACGAGCTCCGTCGTGATGAGTGTCGTCTCATCTGCCTCCTCATAGCTGTTCGAATGTTCTGCAGCACAGAAGCCTGTAACACAGACGTAACAAACTATAATTTCACACACACTCAGAAGACTTCCCCCTAAACCCTGCTCTTTCCACTAATATCTCCACCTTACCACCTTCTCAGGCTTGATACCTACACTTCCTTGTTAAACGTATATTTTTAAGGCACTATTTAATACCACCAAAGACAGCGCTGCCTTTACCAAAAGACTCTCCCTTAAAGTGTTTCCTTTACAATTTTAAGCTCTACTTGTCTGCCAAGGAAGATCACTAACATGATCAGATCGCCACTAAAGAACCAGCCTGCAGACCACCAAGTCCTCTATCATCAGCAATAGCTCAGGACCTCAAAAGCTGATGAAAACAGCAGAGAATAAAGGCCAAGGCACACACTACTTCTCCACTTGAGTAACAAATGACAAGAGCTTTATCACACTAGGAACTGCATCACAGTTGGATGCCGTCGACATGGCACAGGAGATACTCAGCAATGAAATGGAAGAATGACTTTATGGCTTCTCAGTGTAATGTAACTGTAAATGAAAAATAATCCACAGTTTTTCCAAACGTGCTGCTAGAGACCTTACTTTCTTATCGCTCCAGGCACATTTACAGTTTCAGCTTCAAAAGCCTCTTTTCTGTTTACTTTCTGCCCTTTGTCTCTGTTCATTCTATCTCGATGTACAGCAAAACAACATGTGCTTATCTCACTGCTGTTCCCTAGCAAACACATTTAATGTGTTCAAAACTACCCACAGCACCAAGATGCCTAACTGTGGTTCTACAGCTCCAAGTAGAACATATGCATTTTTATATGGCTTCCATATAATTAGCAGAGCTACTGAAGGAATACAATTCCAGATTGATTCCATCTAATTTATAGTCGTTTGGCTGCAAATAGGTTCATCGGCACTTGTGTCTCCGTACTTGTGATGCGTTGTACACAGGGAAGTCTTCAACTGGGGGGATAAGTCCTTGTGCAATCAGCTGCCCATAGGAAGGTGGAGCTTCTCGACGCACAAACTCTGCCTCAAGTCGTGTCATCTGGGTCTCAAATGCCCTAGAAACAGAGCCAGAGGGAAAACATGGAAGAGAAGTCACAGTTTGTCCTGCCTCCCTCACATTAATGCATGAAAGCAGTGCAGAGGGCTTCACACTAGCAGCAAAAATGCAAGCCTTCAACTAGGCTCCATGAAAATCTTATAAAATAAAATAAACAAAAGGAGTAAGGGTAGAAGGTATAATCATCAGTGAATCAAATCAGCAAACTTTGCTGCAGACCCAGGTTGGACTCCATGGCTAGTGAAGGTTTTTCAATCGGCCAGCTTATGCTATTAACAGTGGTAATTTGTTCAGCAAGGGCCCAAAGGTTATTTTTGGAAAAGACTATGTTAAGAACTGGAAACAATCACAGAACAGGGGCAGCTTGCAGCTGCAGAGAGTTTTGGCTGTTCTGCCAGAACACCGAGGCACTGAGGTTCCCAACATAGTGCAGCAGCTCCTTAATCATGCAGATTTGATCAGGAGAGAATGTAAAGCACACTACTGAAAACACAAACGGTGTCAGCAGCACAGCACAGAGCTTGTGCACATGGCAAGAGACCAGGTTCAGAAAGTCCCTTATGCCTTGTTCCCAAAGGGCAGGACCAGGCTTGCACACACACAGACACACCACTGACATGGAAACACACTGTCTGTACAGCGACGCATATGAGACAGGGGAAAGGGGGGCACAGCCCACACTGATGGGAACAGTGGAGGTAAAAATCTCCAGGTCAGAACAGGCCCCACCACCATGGCTTTTAGTAGAATTGAGAACTAGAGCATTTGGGGATAACAGGGGGAAGAGTTACTTGGTTCAGATTTGGCAGAGACTTCACTGTAACGGTTCAGCATTCAGTTTTTGGCAGTGCAAGGGGTTTGCCACAGGAGGAGGAGGTGGGAGAGGAAACTGCTCAAAACAGTTTTGATTTGAGTTAGACACAGGTTCTGCCAGGCTGCACAATGAATGTGTACTTCTCACAGATCGCAGAAGAGCTGACATTCCCCTCACTGCTTCTGAATAATCTTAACTACGCTTCTGAATAATCTTAACTACTCTTCTCTAAGCCTAATGCCATGACTGCTATTTAATTGTCATCAATTCCTTGGACTGATTTAACCAGAGAATTTGCAAAATACTGTGAACAACTGACTTGTTTTCCTTTTGGTTTAGAGGAAACCCCCCGACAGCTCCTAAAGCATCACAAAAGCAAGATGCTTACCTGTATTCCCTGGTTCTCAGAGAATACAATTTAAATGCACAACCCAGTGCTATCACCAGCAGCAAGCCACACACGAGACTCCCAATCAGAGCAGCTGTGATGACCTTCCTGGGAACAATCACCAGGCAGTTATGTTCATCGCTTCCATCCTGGCAGTCTTCTTGGCCGTCACAGCGCCAAGTCTCAAAGATGCACAGATTTGTACCACAGTGGAAGTTTCCTGGCTGGCAAGTAAAGCAGTTTTTCTCATCCGAGCCATCTGGGCAGTTCTTTTGGTTATTACAGCGGTCAAGTATTGAGTAGCAAAGTCCACTGTTCCCTTCACATGGGTATTCATTCTTCTGGCAAGCGGGGCAGTTCTCCTCATCCTTGCCATTTGGACAGTGCCACCAGCCATCACAATGCTGTTTATCTGTGAAACATTCCTCATCGCTTCCACAAGGGTGTTCCCAAGGAAGGCAATAGCCTTTCACCTGATAGGTAGCATTGAACCCATGGCCAGTGCTCTTGGAGCGGGCATGATACGAGACAGTGAGCTGGCCCTTTGATGACTCCACACTCACTGAATGCCTGTTGTTGTGGTACGAAAACGTTTGCATTAATTTATCACCTCTTTCTCCAATACCATCATACACCTTTACGTAGTCATTGTAGCCTAACTGCAAATCAAGCTGCAAGAGAACATGTCGATTGTCTTGCGTGTTCACGTACCATGTGCAACGAAGGTCTGATCTGCTGTGATCAGCACGGAATAAGTCTGGGGAAGCAAAAGATCCATAAAAATTACCCAGTCTTTTGCCACAGGAAAGATCAGGACAATTATCTTCGTCCGAACCATCACTGCAGTCCTTAACTGAATTACATCTCAGCTCATTCATCAAGCACTTGGTGGAGTGGGCTGCACTGCACTGGAACATTCCTGAGGGACAGATGCTGGATGGAGGCTCTGTTGGAGGGACAGTGCAGTTTCTCTCATCTGAGTTATCACCACACTCATCCATGGAATTACACTTCCAAGTACTGGGAATGCACTTTCCATTTGCACAACGGAATTCATCTGACTGGCACACAGCTTGACCTATCTTTCCTGTGAATGAAGGCAAGGAGAAAAAAAATCAGCATCAAAACTTTCAGAACCATCTGATGTCACTTCTGAACGTCTGCTGTCCTGCATGTCACCAACCCATGAAGCTAGTACACTTCAGGAATATTGTTAAAAAAGCCAAGTGGAAATAATGTGTGTTACCACACTAACACCTTACAGTCATCAAGACTGGCCCAAGACTCTTGTCAACAAAAATTACTACCATCTTCAAGTTTTGCCAGAGAGAGTATAAGTGAAGCCAACAAAACTCTTTTTTTTACCTCTGATATAAGAAAGGCGAAATCCCTGAGCCTGTCCTGAGCTTGATGCATCTGAGTGGAAAAATATCCAAACATGGTCCCTTGCAGAGATAAAAGACGGAGGTATGGAAGACCCACACACTTTGTACTCCTCCCTCTTGGAAGATGGGCCAATCATCAACCAGTCTACTGCACACTTCTGAGAGTCTTCCAAATCAAAGTTCTTAAAACTGTTAGGAACAAAAGAAAACACAAGTTACAAAGAGGATACGTATCTGGAACGAAGCCAAACAGAGAAATAACAGACTGTAATAACTGACTTTCTGCACCAAGCAGTGCTGACATAAAGAGATCACATTCAAAGATAATGAAACACCAACAGTATCTTGAGAACTTATAAACAGAGCACTCAAATTCCCTTGATTTGGAAAAGCACCCATCTCACAGGTGTAAACAGCATGCTAAGTAGCTCCAAAGCTGAAAGAATGACTCCTCTTCTACTGAATCCTTACAAAAAATTGCTTCCTAAAATACAGACATGAGTAAAAGCAACATTCCAGAATACATTATACAGATGGTAGATTAATTTCAGCAGTCTTTTCCAACCTTAAAAGCTTTGAAACTATGGGATGAGAGGAGAGACTGCTGTTTTGGCAAAAAACCAACAGGGAGCAGTACAAAGAACAGTAAATGGATAAATACTAGAGACAAAAATCAACTCCTCAGGTAGGAAGAGGGCAGGAAGAAAACAGGACTGTAAAGGGTGCAAACAGAACTGAAAGCCTAATGCCATTATTTTTTTAACTCAAAGACTAAAATATTCCCTTTCTGGGAATTCAAACACAGAACAAACAAGCCTATAACCTTTTACAGTCAAACCTCCAGCCCGTCACTGACCCAAGCCCAGTGATTGTTCACAAGTAGCTTGCCTGGCACCAAGAAGTGCCTCGATAGTTTGCAGAACACTGAACACAACCAGATTAATACTCCCTAACCTGTACCATACAGGGTATTTGTTGTCTGATGGAACAGATTACACCTGCATTCAGTAATCTGCAACGACAATAGCACTGCAGAGAGGAGCTCACTCATTAGGAAAGGGCACGCTGATCAGAACACTTTGAAATTAATTTTGGTCCTCTTTCAAATAACTCAGCTATGCAAAATTAAGATGGTAGAAGTCTGTACTCCAAGCAAATACCTAGACAGAAGTTTCAGAAAGACTCAAAAGTTGCTGTGAAATACAGATCTCCTTCCACAAAGGACTTTTCACAAACATGAAAGACAAATTCATTGAAAAAGATAAATGGAAAGATAATTTCTTGATATCACAGTGTTTCTACAAAAGGCTGCCAGTGCCTGCCAGATCTTGCCCTTTGAAGGTGAAAGGGAAAGAGCAGCAACTACGTAAACTAGCCAATTTATTTAAGCAGGAGACCCAGCCTACACAGACCTGTAGGTTCTGCCAAACATACTGGCTTAATAACTCAAAAAAAACCCCGAACCAAAATCCAACCCAAAAAAAAACCCAGCAAGAACATGAGAAGAGAGCACTGGGGAACTGATAGATGTCCAACAATGTGTGGTACAGGAAAGGCCAATCCACCCAGAAATATGTCCTCCTTCTTTTGTAACTCTTTTTCTCCCACCATGCTCTATGTGTCTTCCCACCCAGGAAGAAATATTCCCACAGCACCTATCTCCTTGCTAGAAGCAATCTCATCAAGCTTCTGAAACCAGCATATTTTGTAAGGAAATTTTACAAGACTTTGCCGTCAGGATTAAATGATTTAAGCATTCAGCCATGCAAAGGTAAACTAAAGAGTACCTCTGTCCCAACTGCACTACAAAAAACCTTTTTAATGACCAAGAAGGTGTGTGAACAAGCACTACAGTGTGAAAAGGAATTATACAAAGCATCGGTGAAATTGTGGGCACCTACATCAAGTCTGCTGCAGAGATGTGAGCATTACGGAGTTACCACATTGGTTTTGTGCTCTGTAACTCTTACTGGCACCAGACATCAACAAGGGTTGGTATCATCTACCTGGAGGACTGTTTGTAGGGTTTTCTTTACATGTACCAGGACCAACCTTAAAGAGCTAAACAATTTGTTCTCATATCCTACCCAGTTCCCAGCATTCCAGCTGAGCCCCACAGCCACTCGTTTTCCCTGCTCTGCTGAAAGGAGCTACTTTTGTCTATCAAGTAAATAATTCCCCCCTGGTGTGGTTACACAACACAGACTGCACACACCCAGGGGACAATTTGCCTATATAATACGCTGTTTGCACCTTGCATTAAATGTGTTCTTTGGGTGGGGAGCAGCAGGGGAAGGTTTAACACTTTCAAGATTCACATAAAGGAGGAGTACAGAAGAGTCAGCTCCACGCAGACACTTTGTTTACAAACTGTTTTGCAGATGATAGCAATACCTCTGGAGACCTTGTACATAATTAACAGTATCTTCTATCTGCATGTATTATTGTACATCACTAGTAAAGGGTGTGGGGGTGTGTGTTCCTTTATTATAAAGGCTGTGGAAGAGGAAGAAACTGTGGTCCCACCTTTGAGAGCCCAAGCACCAGCATACTGATTTTCACAAGTGCCAGCTGTGGATCTGAAATAGATCCAGAGCAGAATGCCATGCAGCTCCAAGAAATCCAAGCTTTAGCCACAAAAACAGCGGAGTACAAGGGTGACGATGCAGAACAGACTTGCAAGAAAGCACCATCAGCCTCCCTGAAAACACCCGTGCCTCTCAGGGATGCAGGAGCTACTGAAACAAATGCTTTGGCACTGGAAAAAGGGCAATACAGAATATTCACAAGAACAAACTCCTTTTCCAAAGCAATAAACATCTTAATCCCAGGTGCCTAGGAGTTTCAAACACCACTGAATAAACACAATTTCTCTGGAACACAGATGTTCTAGTTCAAATGTAAAGTTTTTTATATATAAAACAAATACCACAGCAGTTACAAAATTTCTTCTTCTAAAGGCAAAAGCAAAGTCAAAGCAATTATGTTCTACCCCATGGAAGCTAATCAACAGACATATTTTGAACAAATTTTGTTTGATTAAGGCATTGTCACTCTGTTCCAGCACCCTTTTAAGTTACATTGCCTCCACTGGAAGCAAATTTTGCCCATTTAAATTGATGGTGATTTTACACAAGACCAAAAGCATGATACATTTGAAGGAGACATCAACCAACCTCACCACAAAAAACACTCCTTTGTAAAGCAATACAAAGCAGAATGAATACATATGTGTGTGCATAGAAAACTGGTTTTCACTTTATAACACGTTTGCAATGAGGTTTTGTGTCAGAAGTTTCTGCCACACTAATCTGACATTAAATAGTGTGCTGATTTATTTCACCTGAGAGTCCCGAATAATTCGCTCACCCTTTGCTACTTCACTCCTTTCATCATCTGTAATTAGATCTAGCGCTGCTGCTGTTACAGTCTTCTGAAGAATAATTTAATCCTGCTACCCACAGAATAGAGCATGGGCACATTTACTCATTCAGTTGAACTTTCTCAAACTGGAATGCAATTTTTTTCTGTCAAAAGGATTAGCCCAGTGGTTGAATGAGTGATGGTATGTGGCGGAAATAAGGGACAAAGTCTTCTGCTTGTAGGACTGTACAAACATCTTACACTCTTTGGAAAAGTACTTCATGAAGTCTGTAGCTACAGTTCTTGAGGGAGGTCTCAGGGCCTCTATCCAAAACCCACACCGTTTTCTATGATTAAAACAAGAAACAGAATGAAGTCGTACTGAAACAGAGGGTACTAACGGATAATGCCACCTGTATCTCATGCAGCACCAGTCACTACTGCAGTATTTTTAAACACCTGAGGCAAGGAAGCAGAGTCTTTGGGAGAAAAAGCAAGAGACAGGTCCATTCAGTCACTTAACCCCCTCCAGCAAAGCACTCTGAGGTGTCTGAAGCAGCAGGATGTGAACCGAGGTCCATCCTACCATGCAAACTGCAGTGCACGGCAGCAATAAACTCCAGCCCTTGCACTCCTCAGCTAGAGCCCTCCCCACCACATCTGCTGCACAGGATGCAGACATCCCCTCCACTCATGAGCTTCGCTTATTGGGCAACATTCTTCTGCTTTGGTATCTCGGCACTCGATGACAAAGGGAAGGATAACTTGGCTTTCCTCCAGGCTTTGCTTCCTCTCTACAAGCAGAGCACACAACCCAAGCTCAGAGGGCAAGGAAAGCAGGAGCCCTAGGGCTCCATCCCAAAGGAATCAAACACTGCTACTCTGAGCACTCGGAACTGCAATATTAACAAGGTAAAACAACCATCACTAACTCACAGAACATCCTTTAAAATGCTTTGTCCCTTAGGCTGCTCTCTGCTACCTGTGATCTGCAACACAACACAGGAATAGAGGAGGAGAGCTCAAAATTATCAGACCAAATTTTGCAGGTTTTGTTTCTACTGAAAGATGCGATTCAAAGGCACTAACTCTGGTTGCCCTGCTTCTGGAATTTTATACAGAGGTACAGGAATAGTCTATTAAATGCTGGGAGCATTCACTCTGCAGATCAGAACAACTCAATGAAAACTGGTAAATGCAGCATTAAACTATTTTTTACAGAATTCTGCAAAAATAGGTAAAATAATCTGATTTTTTTTCTTTCAGCTTGTAATACTGCAAAAAGGCTACCTCTAGCACTGAGCAAGGCTCCAGGAGCTTACAGAAAATTACAGGATCAGCCGAATATATATCAGATCTTGCCTGATTTACTCAAATGAACCAACAGTACCCTACAATGACATTTGCCTATTAACTGAAAAAAGTATTTTTATGTTGCTGGAAAGAGCTTCATTAGAACAGATTACTGTAAATACACATTAACACTCTGTAAATATCAAAAAATATGCTATCTGCAAAACTTATGCTTAGCAGGGCTAAGGTTTTGCTACCTGCACTGAAAGGAGTAAGTAGTAGGAGGGGCAAAAAAAGGAAAAAAAGTACTTCTATAAATAATGTAGGGAATTCCCTACAACCCTCTTAGAAATTTAAGCACAAGCAACTACAGATTAAGGGGGGGAAGAAAAGTATTCCTAACTGGAAAAGGAGAAATATGGGATGTAAAATCTGAAAGTAATTAGAAAACAAATTAAAAAAATAAGTGTCCGATTTGGCCCTCTAAACTCATTAAAAAATTGGAGAATAAATATTATGGGTAGATCAGTGGAGCACATTCCCAAAATAAAACAGACCAGCCAATTAAGCAAGGAAAGTTACTTCTATTTGCCAACCTCTCACAGCAAGTGCAGACTGTGAACAACTGATGACTTAATTGGCTCATTAAAAACTTCTGCTTAACCACTGAAGCACAAGGACCTGGAAGTCAGGAAATCTCTATTCTACTCCTAGTTCCCAAGCACCAGCTAACTGGGTAACCTTAGGCAAGAGACGCAGGGGCTGCTCTTTCAAAAGCTGAGCACACGCAACTGAATTAAATAAATGGCTATTATGAGGTTTTTCCAATTAATGTCAAGTTCTGAACCACTGTGAGTTTGGTAAGGAGACTGTGAAGCAGTCCTTTAATTCTTCACACAATTACAGACCAGCAAGCCTTTACATAAACTGGCCTCAGTTTTACTGGGGAACTGAAGCTCAGATGGTAGCTGACAATTTCTTTTTTTCAAAGCTAGTGACATGAATCACTGAAGTGAAAGCCAATGAAGGTAATATCCCACCCCTATCCCCCATCCTCAATTAATAGGAGACAGCTTGGCTGGTCACTAAGTAGATCACTTTTCAATACTCTTATCTTGAATCCTTAACACGGAGAACATTTTACCCTCAGTTCCACAATTTCCTATAACAATTTATTTATACTCTGCCCACATCAGGGTTAATTACAACCACCAGGTAACAGGAACTACCAAACAAGAATTATTTTGATCTTTTTCTCAGATATGAGGAAACATACACCTAGTAACACCTGCAAAGGATGGTACAAAGGCAGTTACTGCATATGACATCTTTATCTGATCTTACAGGATTTTTATGCAGTCCTCTGTGAAAGTAGGCATAAAAATAGAGAAAATGGGTGGAAAAAATCACCTAGTTTCCAAAGAAGTAACTAACAGACTGATTGCCTGACTCTAAAGTGACACAGCACAGTCCTGTAGCTACACACTCATTCCCACATCTCAACAGCACCATTCCATCAGATGCACAAACTTGGAAGAAAGTCCTGAAATGTGCATAATTAACAGCAGGCTGTGAGCACAAAGAACATCTATTTCCTGTTCCTGTGATGTCTCCCCCAAGGATTTCTAAGAGTAAACTGTAAAGCAAACAATAAGCATCGAAACATGAGGATATGAAAAAAATCAGTTCATACACATGAAAGGTAGGTATCAAGACAAAGCTTCTAAAGGACATGCCCACAGAAGCCAGCATCTTATATCCACATGTAGATCTGGGCACTGTTCTGTTGAAAACTGCTGAATAGTAGCTTTATAAAAAAATGACCACCAACTGCACATGTTTTAGAAATCAAAACTACTTTCAATTGCAATTTTATACCTTAATGACTCCTGCTGTAACTCACATATGATGCTTATATAACATTGCTGTCTTACTGTCAATGAGAATTCAAGATCAAAGGAAATGCATTCAGCGTAACATAACACAAAGGAGGTGGGTTTTTTAAAAACCTTTCAAAATCCAGATGCTATCACAGGATAGCATATATGCTATAGCACAATCACAGGATAGCACAATGTATAGGAAAATTTAAAAATTTTAAAATTTAAATGTATAGGAAAATTTAAATGCTATAGCACAATCACAGGATAGCACAATGTATAGGAAAATTTAAAAAGCCACTCTTACACCATTATCAGCAGACTGTTGGGACGAGAAGCGTTTTAAGAGGAAAAAAGTGTTTATATGTGAACCTTCTTTCCCAGTTTGCCTGCATCACGTTAGCCTAGGCAAGTCAGCTGCTTCTTGTACGTCCTTGGCATTACAAGGGCTACAACCTTCTAAAGAAATCCTCTGGTGCTGTAACATTTTGCATCTCATATGCCAGAGTGAGTCATTCCAAGTACATTTATAGTCAGAAATGTAACACCACAACACTACTCCCTTGGATGTAAACACGTAGCTCCCATTGTTTGTATGTGCAAAGGAGGGCAGGATATGGTAGTGACAGAAAACAAACCCATTAAGAAATTTTTCAAAACATATTGCTGTGCACCCATCTAAACTGTATACACCTGTAATTACCAGTTTCCTTGTCCTACTTCCTTAGCCTCTGTCACACTTGTACTTGCAGAAGAAAATCCAAATTCTAACTGGGAGCTCTGAGAGGTTTTCATAGCATAAACTGCAGCACTGTTCTCCAGAGCCAAGTCCTGTGTCTCATTTGTATGCTTCTTCAGAGTTTCCAACAATCTCTGCTTTGAAACAAATTCCCCAAGTCCAATACAATTTAATGGGGTTTAAAAGCGTGTTTCTATTTATGGATCTCAAATGCTGGCAGGTATCTACTTCCTTACTTTTGATGAGTAGTTCCTATTTTGAACTACGGATGGTGGAGCCCTCCTATTACTCCATCTGTGGCAGATTTGTTTTTAATTGCTGAGCATCTGCAGTTGAAGAGGTTTGCAGTCCTTTTAAGCAGCTGAGCAAAGAATGAGCAGATGGTGTCAAATACAACAGTACTAAAAACCAAACAAAAAACCCTTCCCTAGGTTTACCCCCCCCTTTTAAAATAAGAAATTCTTGGTTTGAGAAGGATACTATGATTAGCTCAGAGAAATTAAGCACATTCGCAGTATGCTGGTATTATAGCCTAAACATGCTTAACAAACCATTTGCAATTTATGCTAGTCTTTTCTAAATAGTACTTTTATAGAATGAGTGGAAATTATGCCACAAATTCTAACTATTATTTAATTCTGTGGGAAATAAATATTAAGCAGGAAAGCATGTATTTTTGTGTTAACAAGTAACAATAAGGAACCATTACCTTCAACTGACAATTAAACATAGCACCATTTCAAGACAGTACAGAAAAAGCCATTTTTGCTCTAGGAATTTTACATATCCCACTGAGGCTGTTCCAGGTTTTATCACTTTCACCTATTCCTATTTATAAGCAATGAAGAGAAGGGGGGCTATTTAATGGAGTAAATACATCACTGTTTCCCACCTCCTCATCTATCAGAGGTGGATGAAATCTCACACAAGTGTTATGAAGATAAATACAATAAAAGACTACAAGTGACTCTCACGTGTAATAATGGATGTCAAAAGAAGCCTACAGAAACAAGACACAGTGGAACACTTCTCAAATGAGATGCCCAACCTGCAATCGTGCACCCATGTAATCAACTTCAGCTTCCTTTCATTCAGTAGCTTCTGACAAACGGCCCCATACTGGCATATCAGGTAAGAACTTGCATTTTGTTTCGTTTCAGCAAAGCAGTGCTTTATCTCCACAGAGTATCAAGCCATACCTAATTGTTATCATGTCTCCTCGATCTCCTTGAATGTACCAGCTGCAGTTTACAGCTGGAGGATAGTTCAATGGCCAAGAAGGACTATAGATGACTCCTCGCCTCTCTGTGTGCTGTTCCAGTTCTCCACTGCAAGCAGCTGTTAATAAGGGGGGGAAAATATTCTTGTTAATGCTTTGCCTAATCAACAATTCACATTAGCTACAAGAGCTTTCATCAATTTCTGGGGATTGCAGACAAATGAGAGTCAACAGTTTTATCCTCTTACCGGTTTCTTCCCTGCCCCGGTTTTTAATTAAGACACCCACTCTAAGTGTAGGTAAGCATAACCTGCATTTCAATTCAGGATCAATCAATAGCATTGCATGAATGTACCAAAGGCTACAATCAATTTTACTGCATGGATCTGCCAGGAGAATGTAGTACAGAAATCCTTCTTACCCGCTTCCCAAAGCCTGGGTACATCACCCAGCAACTGAAGAGGATCCATATTCAATGTAAAGTATCTAGAAGCTCATTTTGTTGCAACATATCCCTGGACACGTAGTTTATTTTCCTAACCTTATGACAGACCTGAGGCTGATTAAAAAAATATCCCCAGCAAGAAAGAAAGTAGTAAACTGGTCTCCAATATTGGTCAAATGTTTTCATTGAACATTACTCACTACTCTAAATTCCTTCTGAACTCACATAGATAGGAGAAATTTTCCAGACAGGGAAAGGAGCAAACAGGGCTAAATAAAGCTCAGTATTTTCAAAGTACTTTCACATCTTCCTATGTAAAACAGCAGGCAATTAAGGCTACATCAAATACTTATAATTTGTAATTAAGCAATTCAAAAATGAAAGTGAAATGTTCCAAGGACAAGTGGGAAAGCTGTTCTGATGGGAAAATGTACTCTCAGCAGACTACAAGAGGGGAAATTCTGTGTAATGCAATTGCTATTCTGAACATTCTCCAAAAATATTTTTAAAACTATTTTTAAAACAAATGACTATCTAGAGCATGACTTGTGGATTGCAGCTGAATATTCCAATTTTTGAGAGAAGCTTACTTTCCTGTAGCTTCAAAGGTGGCAAGGAAAAATAAAGGTTGCCTGCACCTCAAATTTCCTCATATGCATCCAAATACTGTGTTACGAATCAGATTTACAGTATTGCTTGAAATTCTGCCCCATAAGTGGAGATGTTTCAATTCATAGTCAGGATCAGATTCAGCTGCACTGGAGAGGCAGGCAGGGTGAAGCAGTGCCGGCAAAGCTGCCTGGCTGCACTCAAGGCAGGTGGCAGGGCTGCCTGCAGAGCTCCTGGCTGGGGCCGGGGCCAAGCTGCGGTATCCCCCCACCAGCAGATCTGTGCCTGGCACTATTCCGCTTGTTCACAGTAAGCACTTTTGAAGTGAGAGCCACAGGAATATAAAAAGTACGAGGTGAGGAACTTACCTGAGGTAAAATACATAAAAAGACGTTATTTTTACTCTCCAATCAGGGCATTCTGCTGAAACGTATGCATAAAATTCCTACTAGTTTAAAAGGCCCCCAAAAGCATATAGCGTACATAAACAGGCAAAAATATCTACCTTCAAGAGGAATATATTGCAGTAAAGCTGTTAGAAAAATAAGATCATTTCTGTTACCACATTTCTAAAACCAGATAGGCTCCATGCTAGGTGCTGGCAAAATACAGAGATGCAGATGCAATTACAAAGTTACAGAAGCAAAGGTGATATCCACAGGACTTTTCAACTCTGCTCCTCAGTGTGTTTAGGGCTCTAACTGTGCTCCTCCACAGCTTTGTCACTGCATCAACTTATCGCAGCAGCATAAGAGGGCCTAGAGCTAGCAACCTCAAAGGAGCTGGAAAGAATGCATTTCCTAACTGCCAGATTACTAAAACTTCTCAATGGGAAGGAAACAGAATGCACAAAGCAGAAAGAGCAAATACACCAGACAGCACTACCCAGAGGCTGCCAGCAATGTTTCTGCAAACATTTCTTTTCACCTTGTGTGAAATAGTGTTCTCAGTTAATATCCCTTATTCATAGTGTATGCATTAGAACACAGAACAGAATCATCATTACACAAAGCTTATTTTAGTTTCCATTCTGAGGACGTCCCATTGACATGCTGGTGACTCCGCATGAGCGCTTCCACTCATGCATTCATCAGTGTGGTTAAGCAGAGCTTTTATTCCCCCAAATACTTGTTTCTCAGTTTTAGGAAATATTTACAAAGAAGCCAAGCAATTGTTACTTGAAGGATCCCAGCTTTTCTTGAAGTAAGATTACAAGCACTTTTTTCTTTTGCAATAATGTATAGTTTCTGAAGTTGTAAGCAGTGGATCTGACGTATCATGGCCACTCAGGTTGTCAGTGAGAAATGCTTTTTATTATTAAAACAAATGTGGAACATGGAAAGAAGAACAGACAATAAAAAAAAGAAAGAAAAAATAATTTTCCATTTTACCAGAAGAACTGTAGCTGTGAAAGTCTGAGAAGATAGGCACGGTAAGGGCTGCGCTGACATGATGTGCCATTTGGGACAGTTCATCTGGCACTGGCCACTGTCGCTCAATACTTCCTGTGGCTTTACCCCTCTGACACACAACAAATATTTCAGACCTGCCCTACTCAAACTTAAAAGGACAACTGCTTTGCTCTTACAAAGGGTCCTGATTTGAATGGACCACTAACATGAGTTCATATTGCCAAAACATAATTACACTATTTTAAGGATTTGTCCATGGTCCCCTAAACCTACCGGAACAAACTGGGGACAGACACCCATCCATCCCCCAAAACTACTATTGGGTTTACCCAAACTCATTTAAATGCCTTGCAGTTCCCATCAATGCTCACGACTATGGTATCTGCAATAAATCAGCTGATCTCTGTCCTAACCAGTCGCTTGCCTCTTTACTCCTTGTGCACTGACCGGTGTGTGGCAGACAAGGTGAAGTACCCAAGCACTGCTTTCAGCAGCTGTTCTCTCACCTACACACAGTTTGCAAGAAGAACCCACACCAAACAAAGCCTTCAGTGCTGGCAACAAAACAGAAAAGCCTCACAAGGGCATAATTTCGTACTGCTGGCATTTCAGTGTCAATAAAGGGGCCCCACTTCCCTCCTCAGCTCCTGGCCATGAAGCTTGCAGAATCACATACACGCTGGGCTTCGGCATGACAGTGTGATTCCTTAAGGAAAATAAACAAAGGGCGTTTCAAATTGCTAAAACATCTAAAGGAAAGGGAAGTCTCTAAATAGAAAGGTACAGTCCTGGGTTCCGAAAGCCTTATCATCAACAACCAAAAATCTTATCTGAGTTGATGCTTTTAAAAAAAGATAAATAATGAATTTTTACAGATTAAAAAAAACAACCTTAAATGAATGCCTGAAGTGATACAAGTTCAGAGAGTTTCAGTCAAACAGGTATAAACCTTCATGAGGCTCTTTCTGCAAAAATCAAATGCATTTCTTCCGCTGTAAACAGCACCAGATTCCTCCTGCCAGTTCAATTTGCCACAAATACTTGCAAGAAAGTTTCCAGAACTTTACATGACTAATACTACTGCTATAACAGAACTCCTATAACTGTAACAGAAAAGACGTTGAGCTCCACCAGAGGACAGTGCTGGGAACACTAAACTGTGCAGAAATAAATTTTCAGACGATCCCAGCAGAAAATAAATCATGTAGTTTCACACTGTTCTGCAACGCCCCAGGGTCTGTCCCAGCCCCAAGGGACACATCCCAACCATCTGCTCCAGGATGAAGGATGGTTTGCACCTGCCACAAGGAACCTTCTCTCAAAACCAAACGTTTGGCAACGTACACTTCCCCAGTAGCTATGTTAGGGTCAGCAAGAAAATCTCCCCAAGTTCTCCAAATGCTTGCACATGTTGCTGAATGAGGGCTTGCACACGTTGCTGAATGCAGACCCCTTATGCCTGTGGAAAAAAAAGAGAACTTAGGGCTCCCCATCACTTTATCCAGTCTCCAAGAGACTGCTTCTGCCCCACTATCAGAACCAGCAAAGGCACAGCCCAACAGTTCAACTCGCTGGTCTGACGAAATCCAGGTTCGCACTCTGCTAGATCCACAGGCTGAACTGGCTCACCGCGAGCTGGGGCAAGGGGGCTCCGGGGGAGGACTGCTCCCTATCAGCAGCTTCTCTGGCTTAAGGTCATTTTACAAAAATCTCCAGGATGGTGGCTCAACCTGTGTTCTCCAGAACTCATTATTTTTGCTCTTACCTACTTTCTAAAAAGAAACTGCACTATACCTCATCACAGAGATCTCCTCTGTAATAAGCTGCTTTGTCAGGATGTATTGAGGACAGCAAGCACTCCTCCCAACTTTTATCAGGGCTCCTAAGGAACAACTCCTGTGAGATGATTCCTGGCAGGGTCATCTACCTTACAACTGCACTCTCCTAACCTGCTATCCTCAAAAGCACAGGTAAAAGCAGCTACATATGGATCACACTATTGCAATGACCTTTTATGATCATTTTTCTTCCCTGCTCCAGTTACACCATCAGGAGGCAAAGTAACTCAAAATTGTATCAGTACAAGAAAACACGAAGGCTACAATACTCTAAGGTTCTCAGCCTACTTGAAAGAATAAAAGCCAAATGTCACAACTCACTCTCTGCTTCTAGCAAAAGAACAGCATTAGAAAGCAGCAGAGCCTACTGGATGAAGCATTATATATTTCAGGCCAAAAAAGTATCACCAGTTTAGGCCAGCCACTGTATAATTACTAAACTTGCACTTTGTGAACATATATATGATACAGCCAAGTGGGCAGAGAATTCCATCAAAAGCCCAAGAACCATCCAGGCAGAACAGACTAGGACACAGATGACATTCTGGATTTTTTCCAATGAAAGAATGGAAATACTGCGTTGCAAACACCACGTTATATATGGTTCATCCACACTTCCCCTAAGTTAAATTTAAGGAAGTTACCTAATCATAGAATTACCACCTTTTCCTGATTTAAACCTTGTCTCAAACCCCCATGTTGACTTGAAGGCTCAAGGTCCCTCATTAATCAACTGCTGCCTTAGAATTATTTCCATGTTGCCCCATTTCCTTTCCTCCTGTTTCCCTTATTTGTTTTTTTCTGGTTTAATTTAAATTGCAACCTCTTCAGGTATAAAGTATGCCTACCAACTGACTGTTGATTGACAGGCACAAGAGGCCCCTTGTCACTAAAAGGGCCCCGATTGCAATGTTCCCATACTGTAAGTCACAGAACTGCTATACAGAAGGAAATTACACTAACTGCTGGGATTCTGGTTCATTTTCCACTTTGACATTCATAGGACATTTTTAACAATCTTGTCTTAGCTCCCCTGGGAACAGGCCACCATCCCTGGCATACTTCCTAAACATAGAGTTTTCCCCTGAACCTATCAGCACGTACTATGACCTTAGCATCAAGCTTATGATTTCTTTCCTAGCACACTGACACTGATGGAGCCCATAATCCTAGGAAGATTTAGAAGTCCTAAACTTCCTAAAACATCACTGTTCTGCCCTCTCAAACGAAGGTCATACCTTTTTGTTAAAAGATCTCTTTGCATGGGGAAGAAACAACTCAACAGCACAGAAAATACAAATAAGAAAAGTATGTCTTACCTAGTGAGGTAACAGCACTTTCTGTTTTCCCAGTCAGGAAGAGATTCACTGCATAAAGACAGAAAAATAATGTTGATACAGATTCCAGGGGCACAGGGTGGCAGTCAGCAGTTAACCATTTCTACGTGTTTGCTGGGGTGTTAATATACATTCATTGCAGTCTTCCAACAAGAACTTTGCTTATCTACAGAGGCAAGTCATGTAATCAACTATTATCCTTTGCTGTAACTATAAAAAAGTCAACACACGATATTAGTTTACTATCCATCAAATATGCAACCAAAAAAAAACCAACTGCCACGGTATTTTAGGTTGTCTTCTGCAGGAATTAATTGGGGAAGACAGAAGAAGAGTATCACTAAAACCTTCATCATCACAGCTAGTCACTTTACCTCCTTAAATGCTGGAAAATAACTAGTGAGGTTATCTTTAAATACATCTCCTCTCAGGTGAATGTCACCTTGGAAATAACCTGCTAAAGCCAACATGATGCAATGAAGTTTTCAAAAGTTTTTTTTTTAAAAAAAAAAAAGCTTTATACCAGCCCACTGGTAATATCAAAACAGGATGAGGCAGAGCTTGCAACACACAACTGACTGACAAATTAGTTTCCAAATACTTTCTCAGAACTCTCCTCTGTCAGTATCTATATTTAAGAGAGTGGCTATTGCAAGAAAAAGAAAATAATTCTCCTGTGTCATCGTTCATCCAGAGGTCAGTGTCAACATACAGTTCCACTTCAGCTTCCCCACACAGTCTGCAAGGCACTTCTCTAACAAATACAGCGCATTTCCTACCTGCTCCCCTTTCAGCAGTACTCTAGTATCTACCAAGACAAGCTATTGATAAAATGACAAATGTTTAGAAGAATTAGAGAGGTTTAAAAGGTTACCAAAACTTAATTCAAAACATCACAGCCCAAGCACTCGCTTTGGCTTTATTTTGCATGTGTTATGTGCTAAATCTTTTTATAGTCAATCTGCTGGCACGCATTTAGTGAAAAACATCATTAAAAAATGAACAATAGAAGAGAGGAAGAGAAACTGTCCCTGTTCCCAACAGTCACTTGGGAAGCTGCTGACAATTAACACTATTTATGTCTCAGAGTAGCATGTACAAGCACAGGCCCCCATTGTCTTTGACACGTCCAAACACTTCGCAAAACAATGGCCCTTGCCCTGACCACCTTCTGGCATAAGTTAAATCAGCAGAAGGGGAAAAAAGTGCCTACCACTAACATGGAGGAAATAGAAAAGCTAAAACCGACCCCTCAGCTTGCCTGTTTTCGTGGCTTTCAGTCAGTGGTGGATCTGAGCTATCACCAGACCGCAGCAGCCCAGGTGCCTACAGCAGTCGTTCTCTGACTTAGGCCTGGCTGTCCACAATCTGGACTTTCTCCTTCCTCAGGCCAGAGCTCTGAGAGCTAAGTGCAGACAGCAATTTCAGCAGGTGCACAGACTGCTACTGACTTCATACTGACGCCAGGCTCTACAAACCAGAGAGAGCAATCTCTCCTGCTGTCACCCGTTGCAGAGGATGTCAGGGTACTACTACTACTACTACTACAAAGGGCAGTGACTTCTCGCTCCTTACAAGCGGTTGCAGGACTGAGTTTTTAGTAAGGCACAAGGGAAGGAGGGCAACCAAAAGGCAGTGTACGTATGCTGCGGCTTGAGAACAGGTTTGAGCTGCGGATTTGCATTAATAAGCATTAACACGATGTTGAAAGTACCTCAACAGCACTGACTTTATTATATAATTAATGTACAGTTACATTTGTTATATGATAATAACAATGTGCCATGTAATTATTTCCTGTGTTTCACAGCACTAACTTGCTCTGATAGGTCAGTAAGCACACCTAGGAGCTACACCATCATCCTGTACCAGGAAACGGCTCGGCTCTGCTAACTCCCGCTCTGTGACAGAGCGGCACCTCCGTTTGTGACAAACCTTGGATCACAGCAATAAGGGTGAGATGACGTTTTCTCACACCGTATTAAAGCACTGCTATTCCTGTAACCATAGTAATACAGTCATAAAGACGGAGAAGAAATTAACCAGTGACTGTGCCACAAATTTACTTTCATGAAAATATTTTGCTGTGCTCCAAAGAAAGTACTATTATTGCCAAACTATTACCGCCACCACTGAAGGGAGTGTTTGAAGATGGGCCTGTACTACCACTCTACAATCTTTTTTCCCCATTTCCTACCTGAATCTCCCCAATGGCCGTAACAAAACACTCCCAAGCAGAGGTTCCCTGACACAACTGATGAGGGGGCCCTACGCCCTTTTAATGGAAATAAGTAGCAGGGGCATAAGGGGCATGATAGGCTGGCATTAGGTGGCTCAGAGTCACATTACTTTCTTCTGAGGACTGTTAGACAGCCCTAGTTCGCTACCAGCACAGAGTTAGAGGCACCTTTACACACCAGGCCTGGCAGATACCCAAGAAACACAACTCCTAAAAATGCTTTAACCTCTGCAAATGCAAAACAACTATTGGCTGCTGTTGCAAGTTCTTTGCTCTCATTTTCAAACGCTTTCACACTAAGAAGTCAACAGTCAAGAACAGCTCTTTAAAATAAAGTCCAAATTTCGTATCAGGTACTTTCCCCAGCGACTGAATACGCTTATGGTTTCCAGTATCTGTTTTCCTCAGTCTCGGTCTTACTCAAGACTGTCAAATCAAACCACAAGAGCACTGTAAACCAGCATTTTCTGAAGCACTCAGCTCTCAAAAGTGTCAGAGACCCAAACGATAGAACAGCCATTCCTTGATGGTTTTCTTGTCTCATCAAAACAAGATCTTGCCAAAATAAAACCAGGTGAGAGACCAGGGGTATATTAGGAAGTATTCTAGATGCTCTTTTTCTTAACTGTTGGGTGGAGTTATGGGAAAGCCAGAAAAAAACCCAACAACAACAACCAACCAAAACCAGAAGTGGTTCAGTTGGCCTGAACTCTGTGTAGGAAACTTACTGTGCCATTCATTTGGATTGCTAAATAATTCTCAGGGTGAGGTTTTTCAGCTGGGAAAGCGGTTATTTGGATCAAAAGGGAAATTTACATCTTGGCACCTCCAAACCAAATGACAGCTACCAGGCTTTTCCCATAGCCAGAAGGAGGGACATCAGCTTCACTGTTTTGATTACTTCCCATTTAATAACTTTCTATGTCCTCCAGAATTTCTCAAGAATGAGAAACAAAACGGCCTCATGAAAGAACAGTCACAACAAACCCAGTCCCAATCTTTGGAGCAGCAGTTTACAGACGAAGTCACATAGAGCAATGGTCAGTGGCAGTGCATTGATACAGACACCAAACACCACGTACAGCCTATGCAAAAATAAAGAGTAAAAGAAAAGAGTGGCGAGAAGCAAGAACCAAAAATAAGGATGAAAGAAAAGGGCAGACAAGCAGGAAGTAAAATACAAAAATAGCTAAAGCAGCAGCATTATATTCTTATGGGTTCACTGAAGCAGAATACCTTACAAGCTTCCCACCTCTCATGTTTCTCAACTTCCACTACTGTCAGTTGTGCAAGGAATAGGAATAATACATTCCAGCTGAAAAGAAGAGCCAGACAGTGAAATTCTAGAAGTCATAGAAAGCAGAAATCTACTAAACTTTCAACCTGGCATTACCCAGAGCTAAATAGAAGAAGCGTTTTCACTTAAAACTCTGGAGTTTATATAATCTTTTATTACCTTATTAGTCATTTTGATAATAGCAGTGCTATTTCTGTTTAAAAGCTACAAAGTTTCCACAGAGGTCTGACCAGGCTGCAAAAGAACCCCAAGAAATTCAGAGATATGGGAAAACTTGCATCTTTCTCTAACTTTAGATAAACAGCGCAGCAGACATTATCCTCATGCTGTGCACATCGCTGACATCCCTTCAAGTCTCTAAAAAAAAAGTTGTGCTAGCTAGAACGGATGCTCACACTGCGCTGCAGTTTAGATAGCGTTCTACATTGCACTTCCGTTAATTAAAATAGATACATCTGAAGTAACCAGAGCAGCTTTTAAACTTTAACTTCCTACATTTTTCTAGGCAAGCACTGATGTTAAAAAAAAAAACGCCACCAAAAACTTCTACAAAAATAGATGGAGCAGCCTGGCCACAGATACCCATTTCCGATCATTTACAAAACAAATAGTACAGTCCTTTGGGACTCTAATCCATCTCGTTAGCAAACAGCTGTGGCTTTAGCACATTCTAGTTGAAGGAGGGTAAGAGTTTACCGAACAGCCGTCAGGAGAGCTCAGCGCAGCCCCAGCACCCCTCGGCGGGCACAGCGCTGCTGCCAACGCTGCTCTGCCTGGACCTGGGCAGCACGCAGGCACGGAGCAGTCAGCTTTGATAATTCCCAATTTCTACGCGCCCCTGCTCAATACGGCGGGCCTTTCGCTCGCTCATCCTAGTAGCAGGCGTCAACGCTCCTCCCTTACCAAAAACATCTTCCCTGACAGAAAGGGCTGACAGACTGGAAACCAGTAATGCGCTTCATCGCGTTGCCATAACTTAGCACCTGCTGCGAAGCAGAGCGGAGAGCAATTGCTTCAAGCAGAAGGGAGGGAGGAGAGCAGAATATGGCAGAGAAACGGGGGGG
>VZTU01008251.1:164275-191998 GCA_013400835.1 Zapornia atra
GCGCCCGGCGCCGCCGCAGCCCGCCGGCCCCCCCTGCCGGGGGAAGCGGCCCCCCGGCTTGCCGCAGCCGGGCTGGGGGAGCCCCCTCGGCCCAGGCGCGCCTGGCTGCCCTCCCCCGCCGGAGTTTTCTCTTAAGCTGCGCTGCGGGCCCGGGGGCGGCAGCCGGGACTCGGGAGAACGGCTGCCGGAGCTGCCTCCTCCGCGGCTCACCGAAGTGAACGCGTGGAAGGCTTTAAATCAGATGTCAGCGGCAGCGTGCGCTGGGAGAGCCTCCCCGGGAACTCGGCTGTTCCCGGAGCGCTCCCCTTCCTTCAGGGCACGCTGCGGGTCACTTGTCAGAAGGGCTGGCACCCAGATGGTCCCAGTCCCTGCGGCGTGTGAGGCTGAAGCTACCTGGTCATGCTTACAGAGTCACACATACGCAGCAAGGCAGTGCAACGTGGATCAACATAAGCCGCGTGAAACTGTCCTGTTCCACTGAAAATGGACAAAGGCTCAGTGCCTACAACAGGCAGCAAGATGACAGTTAACTGTGAGCTTTCTGATCAGAACAGCAAGAGAGCGAAGGATGGAAGATACCTTTGTTCAGGTGATGAACTGCTAAATCAAACCCCCTCTACCTCATGCTTTTCCTGAACTTCTCATTGGTTTTCCATGTGCAGGTGCTGTCATCCACCCCAAGAAAACCAGTACCAGCTCATCTGTTGGTGGCACAGCTTCTCTTCCAAGGAGCAAAGCGTGAGTGCTGCAGCACGCTGAGCAGCAGTTTAATCCTGCTACCAATGCCAACTACAGTGTAAAACTCCGTGGCAGCACTCGTTGTTAAATTGCACAAATGAGGGCTGTGCTACAGGGCACAGTTTAATCCTCCAGGGCTAAGAGGAGGTCTTACTGCATTTCATGACAGAATCATAGCGGTTTGGGTTGGAAGGGACCTTAGAAGAATCTCCCCACATGCTTTTTTTTTTTTTTAAAAAAAGCATCTTTGCATTCTGTAGCCGTATCACAAGAGAGATTCTAGACGTACAGTCTGTGGGCACTTAAACAGTAACTCTCTGATCACTAAATTAAATACTGATTGGTAAAATCAACATCATAAAACAGTAACATATGTTACTGTACCGAGGGATACAATTCCCTAGTAAAACTCCTATTTAAGGGGTTTCTGCCCAGCAGTAACCATACTCGTTGACACACAGGCAGGAACGGGCAGGCACTGGCTGGGCTGCCCTCCAGGGCGAGTTGCGGTAGGCACAATTCAGTTATAAAGACAGGGACTCGGTTATTCTGTCATCGAGGGGCCCCGATTCAGCTCTTCACTCTGACTAGACCTGGTGGAGTGATCCTATCGAAAGGGAGACATTTCTGGAGAAGAATAAGAAAAGCAAGAGACAATGCCAAGAGGAACTGGGATGCAGAGATAAAGCAGTGAACATTACGCATGCCACGAGTTAAGATTTTGACTGAAGAGATGCAACCAATTGCAGTTGCTATGCTCTGTTGAGAGCTTTGTGCTGTTTCAAACTTACAACTGTCATCTTAAGAGTTGGGTTTAGAACAGGTACTGCCCAAAACCAGGTTAAAAATAAGCACGTGCAGAAGGCTAGTAAGCATGTTTAACAGCAAAAGTGGCTGTGCAGAGGGAAGCAAGTGACTGGGAGAATGGAGTGGCCGTGTTTCCCGAGCCAGCTGTGTATGTCATCAGGCCTCATACCCTTTGATGCACACATTTGAAGGTACACATTTGGACAGATATTTCAGATATTTGTTAATTACACGTGCCCCATCAAGGAAAACAGCTGTGCAACTCTAAACATCTGTTTATATGGTTAAAATACGAGCAAAGAGCACACTTAATTTGCCTGGGGTGGCATGCAGTTTAAAAATATTAATTAGAACTATGATCTTCATTTGCCCATGAGCTCATGAGTGTAATTTTAAGCACACAGTTCAGTTGAACAAATACTTTCAAATATGTCTACAATAAAAACAATCTGCAGAGCTACTCTCATGGCACTGTATCTTGTTTAAAATTAATCCACTCAGCAGAAAATTTCAGAGTCGGATTTGGCCAGGGAACTAGAGAAAAAGACCACAATTATAACTTGGGAAGGAAACACCAGATAAGAAAGAAAAGGCAAAACCGGATGAGAAAATGCCAGGGCAGGCTGAAGCTATTTTAGGGCCACAGTGATGACAGATGCTTTCTGGACTGTCTACGGGAAGCAGATCACGTTGAACATAGAAAGCACATGAAAGTTGAAGCACAGACTCAGGTTCCCTTCTGCTGATTCTTACTTGATAGTGAAAAACTCTGGCAGAGTGAAATGGGGATAAGGGCTTTAATGCCTGGAAGCACCGCAGTTCACCAAAGGACATCTCAGCACACTGAGATATTGCTTTAGGCCTTTTATTTTCAACAATACAAAGTGTGGCTGCAGTAATATCTCAGGGGTTCACATGATCCTTATCCTCGCTAAGCTACAGACCTGTGCCTTATCTTAGCAGCCCTTTGATGGAATTATAATAATTGTAATTCACATTTGTCTATCACTCTGGATCTTAATGGATGCCTAATGGATGATTGGCCTGAGGATCAATAGTATCACATCTTGTCTACTTGGGATGAGAGAACTGGATGCTAAAACAAATACTTCTGCTATGCTAAAAATGCAGAAATAATAAGCGGATCGATACCAATGAAGTTTACCCATAGGTGAGAAGGCCCCACACACAGCACAGAGGGGACCTGGCTGTTCTGCAGATGGAGCCTGCTTTACAAGCACCCACGTCTGTGCACTTTTTAAGCAGCATAATAAATCACACAACATTTTCTGCAACTAAATTCTTCCTAATCTAACCAGACAATTCTTAAACCTTTAATGGGGCCTTGATTGTAAAATCATTTCGTCTGGGTTTTTGAGCAGTAATCTTCAAATTACGGGTCTGTAACAGCAATAATGGAATGCGTCATAAAAGAGTTTTTCCTCAGTGAGTCTATTATTGTAATAAAATCATGTATCTAGTCACCTCTACATTCTGCATTAACCCTTTTTATGATAATTATGAGTAAGGTGCATCTCTCATTTCCATTAAATACTATCCTTCCATCTCACTGAAACAGTATTCAGGAATGAAAGCAAAGCGACAGATGCGTGTTCTTTTTTAGCAGATCCTATCCATGCCACTAACTTCTCGTTAAGATTAAACCCACTCAGTTTAAGAATTATTCTTATACTTTAGTGTTCATGTAAGACTAACTTAAAATTCTGAGTCCTGATTTTCAGTCACACACTTTTGTGTTCACAGAAATACATGTGCAAATCGGAACATGACATATAAAATTACATATACATATGGTCCAGCATCTACTGGTATAGGGGGACTTCATGATCATACCACAAGATCCACACAAACACCACGTAAACATAACCACCCTTTCTAGGTGCTCTACTTCAGGATGATTTTCAGATCATTTTAAAATTGCTTTAAAAGCGTTACACTAAGCTATAAACCATCGTTGCAAGCCAAGTGTCAAGGCTTCATATCCCATTTCAGAACATGATACAGAGATGGCTCTAGGAAATTTCATTAGTAGAAGTTATATATGCTGAAGCTATAGGCACGTTTGTTCATTTTAATGCTTCTGACAGAACTGGATCACAAAAAAAGTCATGTAACACCACCAAGATAAAGTTCTGCTAAAGTTTTACCCAGTCTAATCAAAGCATATTACAAGTTATTTTTTAAAATACTCAGTAAAAAGATTAAGACATCACAAAATGATACAGCAATGTTGTCAAAGAGATTATGGGCTTCATCAATATTAGTACTAAAAAATGCTAAAATAACTTGAAGCCTTGTCCTGTAATCTCTACCTTAGTATGACTACATATAATTTTACATTGTCCATGTCAGTTCCCTCTGTATCTAATTTATTTTTTAATCTTATGCTTCTTTTGTAAGAATCTCTTTCTTTGTATTAATTTGGTCAAGATTTCTTTAAGACTATAATTTTACCTGTTCCACAATTTCCTTCTATGCATTTATCTCTTCTTCACCATACATCGGGTTCAACGCAAAGGTACCCCCCATACAGAGTTGTGTAGATAAGCAAGGCTGCAATCCCATATATTTTAATCACCGCTGCTCTCCTTTGAAACCTGGCATTAATGAAAACTTGGTTAGAAACCATTAGATGCGGTAACAGGCATTATTTGTCTCAATCTCCCATAGTTTTGTTTTTACAAGGGTTCATATTGCACCACCACACAATGCAATCAGCCTGGATTTAATAAGTTTAAGTTTACTGACAACTACACTCTCCCTGCAAGAGAAGAATATTCTCAGGGGTACTTTCGTGCACTGACTTTATGCTATTCCTGTCTTGATCCATTATAGATTGTTACTAAACTTCCCAGTGAACTATTTTCCTTACTCTTCTTTTGGATTTTGTTATTCATGTATTCTACGAAGAGCTGAAAAAAGCTCCATTGTAATTCACATTCATTTTCTTAAATGTGATGGGAATAAATATAAGGAATTCAGTATTACAGCAAAGCAAATCAAATTGTTTGATGGAGAAATGCTATAATAAGATCACCAATGTATAGGCATTTTTCCAGAGAGTGCAAAGCAGTCTTATTCCTCTGTGACAATCTGAGTTTTCAATGAAATCTTGAATTTGTATCAAGCAGACCAGATTATGAGTAGCAATTACATTAGGGCAATTACTTGAAAAATAAAATAAAATCATTCTCTCTTCGAAGGGTTCAGTTGTCTTTGTAGCTATTGTCAAGGCAGCATTAATTGTATGGGTTTTTTTAACTTACTTCTCAAAACAAAATTCAGTGAAGGCCTACATAACCTGCTCCATTAAATAAATTAGGCATCATTTTTAACAGTGCTACTGAGATCAGAGTTTTGAAACATGCAGCATAACTACAGAAGAGGATAGGAATTGTCTTCATTTCTAATCCTTACAAAAATAATTCGAGGAAGTTTATTAAGGTTCCTTATCAAAATTGTTAAATTGCACTTTATCAAGAAGCTCCACTGGACAGCAAGTCACCTTGGACACCTGAAGCAGAAAAAGCCAGGCCAAGACCAGCATGGTTTCACTTCTCTTTTTGCCTCTCAAAATCTTCAGCTGTTTCAGTTTCAAAGGAACAATCTCATGGTGCTGTTTAGTGCCAGCAATGATGTCAATTGTTTCCCGAGGCTCTTGTCTATCACCTGCCAATGCACGCAGCTCCTTGCCTGCAGCACGCTCCCCAGCCACGGTTCCCGGGGTCCTTTGCTGTCCCGCTGCCCTGCGCAGAGGTTCTGCCGCTTACGCAAGTACAGTGAGTTCCCAGAAATGTATTTCACTTGTGACTCCACATTAAAAGGCTGTTTCAACACCACTCTTCCTACCTCCCTGGTGACTTTATCATTTAATAACTGTGTTTGGATTGATTTAAACTGTGGTGATGCTAGTTTTTATTATCTGCATTCTGGAAAAGCACTGCAAGACAACAGCGAGTACCCTGATACACCAAGATGCTAAACTGATCTCTCCGTTCCTTCCTATCTATTGATGAGCTAAGTTTGGATGATTTCATTTAGTTTATGATAAATCGTTTTATGCTTTGGTTATGTTAGGGGCTTACTCTGGTAGCCAGAGTCCTTAAAATATGTACTGTTCTCCTTGACATACGCAATCTGTGGTATATAAGGGCTAAAGTAACTCAGAAGTTAGTGTCTTCCACCTGTTAATGATAGAAGAGCAATGCCAAAAAAAGGCTGAATCACGTTTCATGTGTATGAATATAATTTCCAGTTCCCCTTCACGTACTGAAATTCAGGGGAGTAATGGGTTCAGTAAGCCTGAAGTTGTCTTTATCACTTCTTTTCCACAGAAGAAAATGAAACAACCTATCAATACACTCTTAGCCAAACATACACTAGCTGCACGAATTACTACAGACTTATTTTAGAATCTAAGTAGGAGATCAAACAGATTGGAATTAGAAACATGAAAGCTTCTCTAAGTCACAGGATGAACACAGTGAATGTGCATTAAAACTATCTCCTAGGGAGAGAACAAATATTTTCTGTGCTCAGTATGCATATTGTTATTGGAGCAGATGAAAATAGCCACATGAGGTTGCTCGGCAATGTGCTTACAGCCTCCACTTCTGTTAAAAAAAATAAATAACCCAAAGAGAATTAAATAAGTTGTTGCATGCAATCAGGCATATCTGAAACTGTGCATGCATTGAAAAGCAAAACATATAATTGGGACTGAACAGCCACCTTCAAATGAGTTCAGTGAGTGGCTTCTGTACTGGGTGGAGAAGGGCTGGACACCACTGTACAGCAGATGGAGAGGTGGCAGAGAGCTCCCCAGTCACGCTAGCCTGCAGTGTGTAGTGTTCCCACTGCCAGCCCTCTCCGGTGCAACAGTACCCACTGGCTGGGAACATGAGGAGTACTTAGAGCTGTCTTCCATCCACCCTTACAACTGGGAAGCTCCTGCAAAGGCTTCACAGAGATACAAACCAGCCAGAGCATGGCATCCAGCAAGCTGACATTTGAGGAAGGTAACTTGGAGCTGCTGCTCTGCCAGTGCCACCTGCAAGCACAGGGGTAAAAATCGCTGCAGCGCCTGCAGTACAGTTCAGAGCTGGACTCAGCACTGCAGCAATTCCAGTGTAAAACAAATATAGTTATGCTCTGTACTATCCAGTATACTTCTTACAGACTACCATTTACCAATTACCTGTTCAGCAGGAAAAGCACAACAGAGGGTAAGGATAACCAGGCTTCCCCTGTTTCACTGTCAATTAAATACTTATTTTTTCCCTTACTACCCATTACATTACCATTATCTAAAATGTAGCTGCTGAGGCTACTTTTTTTCATTAACATTTGGCCCACACACTTCCTTAAAGGCTTTACTTGGTCTTAGAGAATATAGCTTGTGTTCAGTCTGTCTCAGGGGTTGTCACTAACACTGATTTATGCCATCATTTCCCTCATTTGTCTACTACAATTATATTTTTAAAGTTCCAGTGGCACATTTTTTGGTATGAATTTCTGTTAAACCCATTCTGCACAAAGGACTGCATTTCTTATTCACTGCAATACCCCACACAGTTTTGAAGGTCCCAAAGATTTTATGGTGTGAAGGTTCCCTTGGAATCAGCTAAAATCATTATTACTAACGATTCTTCCACATTTTTTCCTCCAAGTTCTCAATACATATTCATAGCACAGATTTTTGGGTTTGTAAAAGAGCAAATTACAGCTTATTTCCCAAATGATTGCAAAGCTCTTCTTAACATGCATAGATGGAAAGCACAGCAAGAATTTGCAACTATGCACCAGCAAGGCTGTTCCACAGAAGAATGAGAAAGGCTGTAAAGGAATGCATGAGCTCACCTACCAAATTCTCCCTATTTTCCACAGGGATAATACAGCCAGACTCTTAGTGTTGTATTAACAAGGACATAAGGATGACGATGCACTGGGTCACCAGGACAATATTCTGTTCAGCCAATTTCACTAAAAGTCAAAGCAAGCTTAAAGCACCAGGAAACAGAAACACCAAGATGTGTTCACAGTCGAATGTCAGGTCATTACACAGACCCTGTGCCACCACTTGCTGTGAAAGGGACACACGGCATGTCAAGTCCATCGCCAGGTATGTTTCCATGACACAAAACGCTCTGCTCTCTGCTGCATCACACTCAAGAAACAAACACTGCCTCTCCTGCACCTCATTAATTCGACCAACTGTTAGCAAAAAAAGCAAGAATATTTATTGTACACACACTCAGTGTCCCAAAAGAAACCTGGAAGCGTGTCATCAGGGATGGTGGGACAGTAGCTACAGACAGAAAATTATACTTACTCCAATGGTGTAATGATTTCATCTCCATTCCTTGCTGCTTGGGCTGCTTTGTTAGTATTGTATAGTGTAGAAAATCTCTAAAAAGTAAAAGCTGTTTGAAGCATGTGCGTGAGCTCTATCTGATTAATATAAAACTGAATAACATTTTGACAGATGAGCATGCTAATTCAGACTGCATTACTGAAAGAGAAGAAGAAAAACAAAACAAGAGGATAAGCATAAACCATGGAAAAAACCCTCAAGTCAAGAGATTTACAGAAGAATCAAAGCTGCTTCAACCTTTAGTGGAGCTTAAAACCATGAAAAGTCACATTTTCTTTTGCATAAGGAAAACCCCCTAATCCAATATACCCTTTAACTATGACTCAAGACTCTTCCAGTTGTACATTCTGACCAAAGCATGGGAAAAAAAAAAAAAAGAACCACTTGTGATAAATGAGCTAAAGAATGTAAAGGGAAAATCATCACAACAATTGTGTAAGAACCGCATCGTAAGAAAGTAGCTGTATGAACAAGACAGGGGCCTGTGGATTCATACACACAGTCTTAAGTGTGTCTGGAGAGAGAGAGAGAGGGGGGAAAAAAAGGAGTATGAGGATGTTCAGTGACTTAGAGGATCAAAGTGTTTTAAGAGAGCATAGGTACTGGTTTCCACAAAGCTTTCAAGAGATTTTTCAGAAATCCTTCATACAATTTAAGACCTGAACTATGTAACTGTACATTGTTGTAATACAATATCATAAATAACTATGATGCTAAACAGAGGCAGTAAAATACTCGTCAAAGATTGAAAGAGAAAGTCAAGAAAAATATGAACAAATTCCTACCCCTTGCACTTCCCTTTTTTTGAAGGTAGAGTCTCTCAAGATCCTCTCTGATACGCATCAACCTCTCACAGGGGATCAATGGTACTCCCCTGAGCTGACATTTGTTTATTTATCCTTAAGGGCAACAGTAGCCTGGCTGCATGCACTACTGCCCCGAGATGTCATCCCTTCCTGGAATATTTATGTGACTGTCAAAACATTCCAGTTATTCCCTTAATTCAGTGGCAGATGAAGGTGCCAGATAAAGAAGCCAACTAAATTAAGGGAAAATATTATTTTAACAGAAATAAAGACATAAAAATTGCAATTAGAACAACTTAAGATAATATCCACCAGTATCTGGAGTAGTAGGCAGATGAATGTGAACATTCAAAAATGATACCTCCTTAAAAGCAGCTGAAGACAGTTTTACCTTTCCTAAATACATAATTTCTGTACAGAGTTCTCAATGTGAGAAATCTCCAAAGTAACCAGATGTTGCAAAGGGGCTGGGGGTTGCATACTGCAGCAAGCAACAATTAAAAAACCCCCAATTTATACATGGGTTTCTCTATATTTATACATTACATGTTTATGAATTCTTTTTAAAAGAAAGCAGTTGAGCTGGTAGACGAAACCAGCAGGGCCACAAATTCTAAATTAAAAGTAGTTAACCGAAATGTACTTTGATTTTGTACAGATTTGAGAGGAGTTCAGGGTAATGCAGTATATATACCACAAAAATTCCCATGATACCCACATTGGCATATAGCATTTACAGCTATCAGTATTCAAATATTATTCATTACAGTACTTTTTCCCCTGGCAGCATATTCTTTGGTTTGTCCATGTTTGGAGAGGTGCTATGAAGTTTAAATCAGTTTTAAAACCTATTAGAATAAAGGAATAAGTATTTATTTATACTTAAATTTGTATTCACTTTGTCAGAACCATTTATAGACAAGCAGTGTTGATTTTTCAGTTACTAACTCAACCAACCAGTTGCTTTGAGAGTTCACTGTAATTAGCTTTTATGAATCTATCATTATTCACGACCATCTCAGAACAAATGAACAAAAATATTTCTATGCATTCACATTGTTGACTACTTAAAATGTGGCAGCTCACATATAATTTCAAAGCAACTTGGGGAAACCTATACATTTTAAAATATTATTCTGCTACAGTAATTTGTCAACTTTCATAAGTGACAGTAATTATGGTAATTGGGGGGTTTTTCATCTTATGCAATGCTCTTCTGCTCTAACGACAAAAAAATAGTGGTAATTATGTCCATAAAAATGGCATTCTGCTAGCTTGAAAAAGAAGAGTAATCCAAAGAGATAATGTTTAATTACCATTGTTTCATAAGCCAACATGGCATTGATCCACTTCCAAAGCCACAGGTGTCACAATCACAAATTCAGCCCTTCTTGTGTCCCCTATTGCATAGAACCGTTGTACAATGATGAGTTCATTTGTTCCCAGTCCTGCATTCACTGAACTTCATGGCAGAGCAGTGCCCGTTGCCTGCGATGATACAGAGGTATGAATCACAAAGGTTTCCCGTCTCTCAAAAGCAAGGCACACTAGCAAATATTTTAACTGCCAAGCAATTTTAAATATTTCATCCCATGTCTATACTTACTGAAAGTACAGTAATCCCAGTTGGAAACAATTACAATTACTCAGTGCAGTGCCTGCATTTAGCTCGGCACAAGCCTCGCTGTAGTTGCAGGCAATTTGCTTGACACATTCCAGCACAGAAGGGCTCCTCAGAATTTCTGCAAAGCTCTGAAATGTTGAGTGCAGAGGACAAAAGTTAATGCAGAAAATATCAGCGATACATAAATCCTGATGTGTAAGTATCTGCAATTTTAAGTATGACCCTAATGTAACTTGGCTTCAGAAATATTTGCATGTACTGAGAACGCTCTCTCAGTTTTCACTCCAGTGGTTGTTACTGAATGTTCTTCCTGAAGGTCTTCACAGGGAAAGACACAGAGCAAAGATCTGGACCAATTTCACATTGCACAGTACCAACCAGGAGCTCTGATGCTGAATTAGCTATGATGAGTGTCATGCAGGCCTAAAGCCAGTGGTGCCGAGACATCCCCAAATCTATTTTTATGCTCTCCTGAGGGCCCTGCATTCAGAGTTGCTGAAATACAGAAACCAGCAGCAGCTGTATAATCAATTTATGTGAAATCATTTGGAAATTATTAAGTCAGAGATTCAACAAGATGGTGTCAAAAGAAGTGACTAAATCCTTCACTAATTTCTAGTCATGTAACACTCAATCCAGACCACTGCATCTAAAGTACTGCATGATGGGTCATTGTGGCATCTTTTTAAGCAATGTGCTAACTCATAGCAGTCGTGGGCTCTAATCTCTCCAAATTTGTGTTTGCATCTACTAGTTCATTAATTCCCCCCCAATCTTTCAGGTTCTGTTTCCAGAGAGCACAGCCAGAGAGACCGCCAGAAGAAATGGCAATTGACCTCACAGGAAATAGTATTAAAGGAGCACATGGAATTCACCCTGTTCTTGCTGGCTTAGAAAGGGGCAGACTTGGGCCATGGGAACTGAGGCAGTATACTCATTTTGACCAAGTGCCCCAAGGTAACTGTTCCCCAAATAGTTTATTTTTCTGTGTAGTGAAAGAGCTGCAGGACACAGACACCCGTGTATCTTTTCAGCTGGTTACAGTTGAGAAATAAAAATCTTGAGGGGTTTTTTCCATATGTAAACCTTACATACTTTGGTTTTGTTTAAGGAATGTTAAACAAACACCTCGGATACACTTTTCCAGGCAAAAGAAAAGGGTGTCATGTGATAATGGTACTTGAAGAGTCTACACAATCCCAACCTTCACCACACACGTGTGTGCAGGTTTAGTGATCAAGGACACACTGCTCTTACACTTTCAAGGACATTATATTAGAAAACAAAAGAACAAACTTTACAAATCAGCTCACAGATAATACCGTACAAGGATTGGGCTTGGGTTGCTTTAAAGGTATAGAAATTATAGGATATTGATACCCTGCTGAAGATAATGCACCAATGTATATTTATTATATAAAGACAATCCAAATGACCATGAGAAGCACTAGCAGAAGAGTGTAACCTATACCATAGAAATGAGTGATTCTGTTTTGCCTAAAAATGGCATGCAAATTCACATGAAGAAAGGAAGAGAAAGGAAGAGAAAGGAAGAGAAAGGAAGAGAAAGGAAGAGAAAGGAAGAGAAAGGAAGAGAAAGGAAGAGAAAGGAAGAGAAAGGAAGAGAAAGGAAGTCTAGTACTGAAAATAATAGCCACTTAGGGCTGGCCAAACAGGAGACTTAACATGTTACTGAACAACTTCTGTTACTGATAGTGAATATGTGTTCTATCAGAAAAGAACCATATATGTCATAAAAAATAAATACAAAGTTAATTGAATAGCTTCTATCAGGTATATGATTTTCCAAATATTAACCCAAATCCATACTAAATAGGGATACTGTACTAAATTATTTATAGGCTATGACATTCTAGCATGTTCATTCAGTGAGAAACATCAAATAAAATTATAGGTATGAGTGGTCATGTGATTTGCTCTTCCGATAGTTTCAACCATTATATTTTGCTACCATGAGAGGAGGAGGAAGATCTTCAGTATATATAGCATACATGTTAAAAAGCACTTTTGTTTAAAAAAAGCATCCAGCAACAATACCTAATCAACCTTTATGTCATAAAAAAGCTGTAATTCAGACAGCAATTTCAAATTAATTCCTGTGTAGATTTTCAGAAAGAGGGTTTCAGAAAAACTCAGCACTCAGAGTTTCCATTGACGACAATGAGAGCTCAGCGCGCTTTGGCAGGAATCATGTGAGGCCTAAGAGCATTTAGTTGTATGTAAGTAAAGAATAATCATAAATACTGCAGCAGCTAAGGACGGACCTTGTTGTTTTGATGGCATTGCACAGTTAATAACACAGGAAACATTCTACCCACACAGCTTGGGTTGATTCATCTTTTCTTCCCTTCATTATGAATCAGATTCATTATTATCTTTTTATTGAATGAAAACCTGACTACAGCACAGTCAGTGGGAGTTTTGCCATTGACGTCAGTGAGGTCAATTCTTGATTACTTCACCAGCCAATATTAAAAATATCCTTGTATATTTAAACACTAATCATAGCTTAACTGCAGTTTTTTGAAGGAAAGGAAAGACCTGCTGCAAAAAAGACAGACAGATACCTCTCTGTTTCATCCACCTCAGGCGTTAAGGTTCAAATGGCTTAGAACAGAGATAAGCCAGAGATGCTGGCTCCTCTGTTGTTGCTGAATGTATTGTAACTTGCACGCTGGCCTTTCCAACCCATGAAACAGAAGTTCCCACAACTGCATCAGTAGTACACGTGTGCCCCTGCACATTGTTACATCTCCAGCATGAGAACAAGACTCATTACTGAACAAGACTCATCATTCGCCTACAGGAATGGTGCTGCAGGTTCCACAAGTCTGTCTGCAATGTCTGCCCCTCACTACCTTAACCATCATGAAAGAGATGCACAGAGACCAAGCAGAGACCACAGCCATTAATAAATACCTTCAAAATATACCAAATTTCAATGCGTTTGAAGCTGGAAAGGTGCTCTGGCTGAGAAGGAATGTTACATGTAGGAGGCCTTAACACTGTGGATTTTATTTCACAGTTGTTAACAACATTTACCATTTGATCAAGGTTATTGTTTTTAAAACAGTTCTCAAAATGAACTATAAGCCTATATTCATGTAGTAGAGATTTAGGCAACATTTTTAGAGGCTCGTATTTCTTACTGCACATTCCATCTTCACACCATCCAGATCATGCCAAGGACATGTGTCTACTGTGATGTCAGGCTGCACAGCTTTCAAATCTATACTACTCCTACACTAAAACAAGATATAAAATAATTTTATGTGTGCACATTTGTCAATCCATTCATATCCTACTGGAAGAGAAAGTTAAACTGAAAATAAACTGAATTGTAATGGCTTCACCACCTAATGAACCAACTCCAAACTACCAGGATAGGCAATGTATATTTAATACACAAGAAGTGAAAACACCTTCAAGAAAGTACAAGAGACAAGAGTAGCTAATGAAGTAACATTTTACATAGTGGTCATAGAACATCTCCAGAACTGCCTCACTTCTCCCACTGGTCCCAAAGAACCCCATGTTTTGTAGCTATGGATATCAGCCTTTTGGATGAAAAATTCCCCATTTTGCTGCAGGAAGGCCCACAATTTGCAGTTCTCTAGCCTGTCTCCCTGATTGAAGACTCTTTTTTTTTCATGCCCAACTGACATGCAGAGAAGGTTTCAATTTTTTTTTTTAAATTTTTTTTTTTTACCAGGTGCACTTACCAGGTATCATTTCTGCAAATCACTTACAAATTAAACCATCCATCCCACTATTCTCTGCAAGCAGCAAAGCAATAACTGCGTGTCTCCACCTATGCAGACTACAGTACCCCAAACAGTTCCCCCCACCCCAAAGTTCAGAGCTGACACATTACACTCTGGCAAATCCCTTGATGACACACACATCGCATCACATTATACAGACATGACACCGTGCAGCTCGACATGCCTGTCGAAGCATGACACATCACAGAACAGTGTCAGGAAATATGGAAGGGCAACCTTACAAACTGGGGTTAACAGGCTACGTGGCTTCACTCGATGTTTTCATCAAATGTTTTCACCCAAATCTTTGTGAATAATGTGCAGGCAGCAATGTCAGCTCACTGGAAAATATCTTCCCCATAGCCTATAGTCACTGTTGCAATAAACAGCCACTAAACATTTCACTGCCTCTAATATTTTCCTTCTTTAGGCAACTGTCCCTGTGATGAAGACATCTCCAAGATACACATCTGCCTGAAGGAGTCACTTCACTTTTCCATATTCACAGACATGGAGAAATGAAAAATTAAATTTGATCAGGTTTGTATGTGAGAGTTGAAGACCCTGAGCTGGAAGTGACCAGAGGCTGGCAGGGTATTCCGGAAAAATATCACTGCATGTTTGCCCTATGCTTATGTTCTGTCCTAGACACAGGCCACTGGCCACAGTTATAGAGAGGACACTGGACTAGATGCACCTTTGGTCTGATTCAATTTGAGTATAGTTATTTTCTTAAGTAAGTGATACTTAACATACTCAGCTTTGTTGACTCTTCATGACTGTGTTATGTTCTGGATACAGTTCCACAGAGCAAGCTGGTTATGAAACTGAGGAAAACTATTAGTCACAACAGCACAGGAGCTAAAGATCTTCTGGAGCAACTCCTGCCACTTCATGAATTCTTTAAAGTGTCAGACACTGGCTTTTTATTTCACCATTTCACGTTATTTTTATATAAATGCTAAGCTGTTGAGATACTGCTTCACATGCTGTTCTTCTATAGCACCTCGACAGCATCTCAACAGTTGATTCTCAAAACCAGGTTAATTTTGTGTTCTGAATTCAGCTGTACACCATCAAGGAGTACAAACTGTAAGGCTTTTGCTTATTAAAAATATACTTACCAGGATAACTCCTACAGCTCCTTAGAGGTAGTGTATATGCTGTGGTTATGTCAAATAAAGTCTGCTAATACATCATTTTTTTTTCCACCACTGGCGTATGCGTTACATGTGCAAGTCAAATTATGTCAGTGAGAAAAGCTGCAGCAGCAGCAGCTGAGAACAAAGCTAGAACTTAAGCTTAGACCTCTCAAAATGTTTTTCTTGGGCTTTCAAAATCACTTGGCCCAATCCAGAGCTCTATTTCAGCTGTTTACTCTCCTGTTTAAAACATAAATGTTCTCATTAGAACACAATTTCTTGTGATGTAGCTGCTGCTAGGAAGCAAAAGGAAACATACTTTATTTGTGCATACACAGGCAGTCTGATTCCTTGTTTTGCTCTTTCTCACCTCTGTAAATTCATCAGCACTGGGGTAAAGTATGGAAAGCTGTTAGAACATAGAATTTTCTTCCAGTTACACACACAAAAAGATGTTTTGTTTATTCACCCAAAGTTATTTTTTTAAGACTTTCATAAAAGCCCAGAACTGTAATCTTTAGTATTCCAGATGGAAAGTGTTTTATTAGACTAATTGAAGACAAGGCTTCACTTTCAACTCGTAACAGATGGGAATATCACATGAAAACCATTAAGCAGGTTCAGGCTGGACAGAGCACTGCCATGCCTGCTTCGTGCTGGAGTCACCTCACCAAGTTCTTTTGGCATCTATTTTTCCTGTTTTGTGTTTAAACCATACAACAGCAAGTCAGAGGCAGGTGTCGGATAAACTGCCACTGAATACACAAAGGCAAATATTTAATTATAAAAACCTCTGCATTTCTAAACTGAAACCATTTTCACCAAGATTGAGACTGCACCATTCTACTCACCTGGGGCTTTGGTTACAGACCACACATGAACAATCCACAACCTCCTGACCCATGGCTGAATCCGTGTCATGTATTTTGTCCTTGCCCCACACAAGCTAGAAAATTAAGGTAAAGATGAACAATAATTAAGGAGACATAGGGCATTTTAGGGGAACCATTAGAAAAAAAAAATCATGGTTAAATTACCTGTAACATCCAGAGAGAGGACTCATTTACTTCTCGAGAAGTTACATGATTTACTTCATCCCAAATTTTAAAAGGCAGGTGGATTTTCTTTACCAACTTAATAAAACAGTCTATTTACTATTGGACATGAAGTTATTCTTTGGTTCCACCTTAATATGATTTCAGAGAGTCATTGCAGATCTAAAAGCATCGAACACTCTATACTTTGTGGATCAAAGGACCAGAGCACAATTAACAATTCTAGGGATTTGTGCCTATCACATGGCTTGGTCAGGGTCATACATGAGCCTTTACAAAATGTTAGAGTTTTATCTTACTTAACTTGTCAGGAGCCCCTGTCTTTAACCAGATGTTAATTGGTTCCATTTGCAGGAGGTAGTCATTATGGGAACATGTTGTAAGAACGACAGTATGTATCCTTCTTTCTTACAAATGGTAGACATTTTGTTTGGGCTTAGCATGAAAAAAATACCTTTTATTTTAAATTAGAAAGGTTTTAAAGTATTTTATAAATACTCAGAATAAGTTAGGTAATATACTTGCCCCTTCTCAGGCAATATCAATCATATACAGATACAGCAATCACCTTCATGTAAAATGTTGCAATATTCTGAGAGATTTCAAAAGGAAAAACACCAGCCTGTAAAAACATGTATTGCATATATTTCTGTAGGTAAGCATAAAATAACTTTAATAGCTATTGAGCATCTTCAACAAAAAGACTGAAACAGTCCTACATAGCAAATTTTCAAGGACCACCTTTATTTAAACCCTTCAGAATTTTTATTTGCAAGTTGATTTTCTACCCCACCAGTGAGATGAGGTCAGTCAGGCCCCTTTTCCCAGACACAGTCCAAATGCATCTGTGAACACTGCCAGCGCTATTGAAGAGGCTTAGGACCAGCATGACCTAACTGCAGAACGGCTGAGCTACTGAGAAGAAACGTAAAACCATGGCTTTAATAACATCGATTTTATCCAAAACCCAAAGTGCTTCATACAACATTAATTAACTCCCCCAGCAACGCTGTGAGATCAGTATTATTATAATTTTGCAGATGGTAAAAAAAGATCAAAAGTTAAGAGCAGTGTGTGCAGAGCCAAACAGCAGCTGAAGAGCAAAGAGCAGGTCTCTCGGTGTGCAAGGCCAGTCTGACCAGGCTCTCTCACGTATTGGGAATTAAACTGATCATGCTTGATTAGAATTGTATTTTCAAATACCAGTAGCATAAGGGCCAAGGGCTCTCTGAGCACCACTTGCTGTATTGTAGAGCAGCTGATGACATGATTATGTACAGAGTACCACTGCTTTAAGTCACTGGGTATTGGTGGGATGGTGTAACATTTGGGTGAGGAGGGGGAGAAGGAAGGACCTGGGGGTCCTGGTTGATGATAGGTTGGCTATGAGCCAGCAGTGTGCACTGGTGCCTAAGAGAGCCAATGGGGTGGGAATCGTAGGGGTTGGAAGGGACCTCGAGAGATCATCAGGTCCAACCCCCTGCCAAAGCAGACTCCCTATCTCATATCACATAGATAGGCGTCCAGACGAGACTTGAATATCTCCAGAGAAGGAGACTCCACCACCTCCCTGGGCAGCCTGTCCCAGGGCTCTGTCACCCTCACTGTGTAAAAGTTCTTCTGCATGTTGGTGCGGAACTTCCTGTGCTCCAGCTTACAGCCATTGCCCCTTGTCCTGTCCCCACAGACCACTGAAAAGGGGCTGGCCAATTCCCCCTGCATCCCCTGCTTAAGATATTTATAAACACTAATTAGGTCCCCCCTAAGTCTTCTTTTCTCTAGACTAAACAGTCCCAGCTCTCTCAGTCTGTCCTCATATGGGAGATGTTCCAGGCCCCTAATCAGCCCCTAATCATCTTCGTAGCCCTTCTCTGGACTCTCTCCAGGAGGTCCCTGTCTTTTTTATACCAGGGAGCCCAGAACTGGACACAATACTCCAGGTGGGGCCTGACCAAGGCAGAGTAGAGGGGGAGGATCACCTCCTTAGACCTGCTGGACACTCCCTTCCTGATGCATCCCAGGATCCCATTGGCTCTCTTAGCCACCAGTGCACACTGCTGGCTCATAGGCAACCTGTCATCAACCAAGACCCCCAGGTCCTTCTCCACAGAGCTCTTCTCCAGCAGGTCATTTCCAATTGTCTCAACCTCCTGTTCTTTTTGTTTTCTTTTAGACAATGCCAATCTATGGGAGGTTAATCCCAAAATACTCATAATTTAAAAACAAAAAAACAACCCAACCATATTGCAACTTGCAATTATGGTTTACTTATAGTTATCAGATAGCAAATACTGTGTTGCATTTCTTCAGGAAGCCCTACTCGAAGAAAGATTCCTGCAGGTAAAAAGTTATAACCTAAAGTGCTCATTCTGGACATTAGACTTATACATTGCATGTGGAACTACTGACAGCTGCGATGTGGCCTCAGATCAGAGTCCTGGAAACCCGACCCACCAAATGTGCCCGTGAATCCATTTACTGCCATCACTGCTGTGGGAGCCCAGAACGCCCAGGGTATGGCTGCTAGGCTGGGACTTGCACTAATGGGCTTTCAGCCTTTTGTCTTTAGATCTGAGCACAGATTCTGCTTCATTTACAGTAACGCAAATTTGGAATGATTTCACTAATCCACAAACCTAATGGGCAGGATTTGGCCTCTGTTTTTAAAGATACCTAGGAAGCCCTCCTGGGGGCTTGGAACAGCCTGGCTTGGAACAGCCAGGCTTCCTGTAGCACAGTAAGAGGAGGTGGAGGTCGGTCTGGCGGGTGACAAGAGCCTCAGCATCAGACCCCTGGCGAGATGCACAAGTGGTAAAAGGGAAAATAACGAATCCCTTCCTTTACCCGCACGGCTACCGACACTGGGAACACGCCACTCCTCGGCCCGGGGGGCTGCACCCTCCGCTGTGCCCCGCGCCCTACCGCGGGGACATGCGGTACCGGAGCCGTGACTCCCACCTGCACAAGGGGTTTTCCCCTCGCACTCGAGCGGCCTCTGCAGCCCGTCGCCCCTCTGGCGAGGCCCCGTTGGCCCCGGCACCCCACGGCGGGGGCAAAACAATGCCCACGGGCAAAAGACGAGGACCGCCCCGCGCAGGCACCGCTGGGATTCGAACCCAGGATCTCCTGTTTACTAGACAGGCGCTTTAACCAACTAAGCCACGGCGCCAGGCGATAGGCGCAGCCTCTACGCAGCCCCAATACATCGTCTAGCAAAGCGCGGGCCGTCTCGGCGGTGTATCTACATCGGGTACCGCGGCCCAGCCCGGCTCAGCTCCTGACGAAGTTCCGAGCAGACGGAAGAAGAGCTGCGGCTGCTGCTCAGAAAGCCTGACTTCTTTCTCAGTGCCTGCTGCACGCGTCAGCACAACGCACGGACAGGCTGGGGAAATACAGGACTGTCAGCGTCTCACACAAACACTGAGGCAGGATCGCTCCGGGTTGGGCTCCAGCCCTCTGTTAGCCCACTGCGTCTCCACTGCCCGAGGCTCACAGCAGAAGGCAGCAAGGACAGGACAGGCCTCAATTACATCCTGCGATCAGCTAGAACGATGCAAAATTTAACTAGACCATGCTTCATGATCTGTGCACACACACAACACCAGAGCTCCTGACTAAACACACACATATTAATACAAGCTAAATAATCAGGAGAAGCATTGTGGGTAGGTACCTACAGAGCACACTAGAATTCTCACTCAGAAGTGATGCCGCCTTCCCTCAGGGAGCCAGCATCAGGCACCCGGTACCTGTGCAGAGCCACAACGGGGGATGTACCACACCCAGAAATGGATGGTTTTATGGTAGGAATGAGCTGTGAGCGACCATGGAGCCTGGCCCACAACCCAACGGCATCGGGAAAGAATCATCTTCATGAATAGACCTGATTACAGGTCTGGAGTGTAATCAGAATCTGCAAAGCACAGAGATTGCTTCGGCAATTTAACAGGCATCTAAGGCATATTTACAGCCAAATTATAGATGTTACCCTTCAAATAACTCCTACAGAAGGGCAGCCGCACACACTTGGTCTACATCAGTCCTACAACTTTCTTACCAGGTTAGAACAGGGACTCAGCGAATCAGCCAAACTACAGGGGTACAGAGCCAAAAAAAAGCAGGTAAAATCTCCAGCTTATATATTGTCCATAATTATAACATTCTCTGCAAACCCCATGCTGCATACAAGTATGAGCCCTGCTGCTGCAGGTCAGATCAGTTCAAGGCTGAAGACAAGCCGACTCGCACGGCACCCAGGCACTAAAGAGGTGATGGTAATGGACAAAACCCAGGCAGAAGTCATTAAACTTAGTGATTTTATTAAAACCAGAATGCAAGAATACATTTTTCCTTGTGTTTCTCAAACTGGGAAATAGAGGATTCATTCGAAAGGAAATTTACAACCCATTGAAATTACTACTGTAAAATGAACCAAGCTTTGTAAAGCAACTGGTTTTGGGCTTTTTTTCATGTTCCAGTGGAAAAAAATGGAGATTTGATTTTTCCAGCTGAAAAGGGCAAAGAAAAAAGACAAAGAACACTTTCAATTCTAATATCACATTAATTATACTAGGACTTATCTTTTCTAACATACAAAAATTAGGTCAGTATTACTAACTATATTAAAGCCAAATTCATTCAGCTACTAAATGCTTCTTTTGTAATGTTTACAAACAAAACCAAAATATATGAGGAGCATAGACACAGCATTTTCTTTTAGCTTCTCTAACAAAACAATATTAATTAAGTAGTTAAAAAGGGGAAAGAATGTTGGAAAAAAATACAATTTATCACCTAATACTTATGCAAAGCCATAAATCTGTCCAAACATATCATTCCCCAGAATATTTTTTCATTTAACCTTGGATTCAAGTGTAATTGTTACTACACAATTCATATAATTTAAACAAGGAAAAAAAAAATCTACCTACTTGGATTCCTTTGTATTCCACAGCTTGACAGCATTCCAGGCTGTCACATGCCCAGTTGCAACTTTTCTCCCCATCTTAAATTCCTTTTAGAAAGAAACACTGAAAAGGTTGAGAACAGTATTTTTAGGAATAAGGCTTCCAAACGTTTTGAAATACCTAATCTTTTATTAATTGACATTCTCCCACAGACTGAATAGATATAATCCTCTCAGGGTTCCTCCTAGGGGTAGGGGAAAAAAAAAATCCCATGCTCCTTGCTGGAGGGAGCCTTTATTACACAGAACTAATTTGTGCTGCATCATGTCAGCTATAAACCACAACTTAGTCTCAATGCCTGAAAGCTCCTTTACAAAATCTTTGTAAGGGGTATGGCAACAAGTTAGAAAAAAAGTTCATGGTCTTATTCATGGTTTTACTCATAAAACTCCTTCTGATGTCCACTGACAGCAAAGACTCTTTATTTGCCATAGTAGAGTTGTTTATCTAAAGAATGGAAGGAAACCTGCCAATAATTTACCTATCCACATTTTCTTTAACTGGGAAATAGTGTATTCATTTAAATTGCTTAATGTTTCCCAAAGGACATGCAAGTAATTTTCTTCTCTAGTACCATGCAGCATAAATAAGATTTCTACTCCTGGGATTTTATTCTTTATCTGATACTTCACAGCTATTTAATGGATTTGTACAATGGATTTTATTCTTCTTCATACAGAATACTATGGTAGAGCCAGGTTAGAGGAGAGTCTTAGCTTTAGATATGTATTGCATAAAGATGTACAGACCTCCACTTAGAATTAAATGTGTTAACATCCCAAGACTGCTGGATTAACTTAAAGATCAGGAAAAACAGGTGGCAATGGCAACATTTCTTTCACTGGAGAAGCCTGACGACAGAACACACACTTGGAGCTTATTTCAGAGTCACTTTGCTGCAGGCATAAGAAAGGTTTTCCACATTCTTCACACTGGTGAAAATGTAACAAAAAATGGCAGGGCAGTTAATATATGTGACAGACATGTATTATTTCACTCATGAAGGTACAGCACTACATACAGATATATCTAGGCCTGATTTTTGAGATGTGCTGCTGTTGTAAATACGCTGTTGTATAGCTGTTGTAATCTTGACACAGACAACACCTCTCAAAATTCATTCCTGTGATGGAGTCTTTTTCCTCAATAAGACTATATTTTATGTGAGCTCCTATTTTATTTCTTTTCAACTAATGTAGTAGCATATTTTATTTTGTGGGTGGCTTGATGGGTACCCATTTTTTTAGCTGTTCTGTCTTGGTGATAATCACTAGGTGGTTTGGGGCTTTCTTTACTTTTCTTTTTTTAACCTGATAGCTGACTAAAGGAGCAATGTAAAAAGGAAAAATTAAAAAACGAAAATTAATACATATTAACCCACTGTAGTGAGTAGAAAGAAGTTTTTCTGATTTCTACACACATAGTCACAAAGTTTAATCCACTTTTATCAGAGTCAATGTAACTTCAATTCCCAATTCACTACTTCTGAAAATATTTTTTAAAATTTAGGACATTTTTCTAATTGTTAGGTATGTTTAAGTATTGCTAAAGAGCATAAAAAATCCTTTCCTGTATCAATTTTGACCATACTGTCAAATTTCTGTTAATTGATACTTTAAGAAATGAACATATTTTCACTGCTGGCAGACTTACCAAACTTATTTAAACGCTTAAACCACTGTACACTGCTCTTGAGTATCTGCTATTCAACAAGGAAGTTGGATAAAAATATTACAGAAATTATTTTTAAAAGTTAGTTCTTTTTCATGCAGTTTAACCTAATGGTTACTGACAAGGAGAAAAATATATAGATCTTGCAAATCCACTACCAAAACCAGTTGAGGGATGGCAATGTTAATGTTCTTTCCTAACATCTATTTATAATTCACAGATACTCCTCAGAATTTGTATAAGATGATTTATGTCCAGCAGCACATGAATATTCCCTGCCTTGGCTTAGTAAGATTCCTATATAAGTGGCCAATTATAAGCATCAAGTGTAGAAAACCCAAATATGTGTACTTTTAAAAGTACACATACAGGGCTCTGTTTTCTAAAAACTAAAACACACCTGGATGAAAACTGGTGTCCTTGCCAAAATCATTTTTTAAAAAATAGCTGCTCTTACTACATCCCACTCCCAAAAAAGGATTTGACAGTCTTTGCAAAGAGAGAACAAACACAATAAATTACTGCTTTCAGCCTAGACATCTGACACTGTCAACATTCAGACTTGCCTTCTGCATAAAGTATGCAGTGTGTTTAACAACCAAAGTGATAGAACCTGAGCAGTTTTTGAGCCTCTTGCTTTCCTGTTTTCTATCACTGGAGCACTATGATCCATCTTTTCAATATTCCACAATCTCAAAGTAGAATCCTGAGAAAAAGATACAACTATTTTGATGCATTTGCATATTACCAAAAGAGTGATTTAGATAATTTCCATAAGGATGCAGTCTCATCAGATGAGCCCTCTCAATATGAGAGCTGAACTCTCACATTTAAATATCACATCTTTGGAAATAGTCTTCAGCAATCTTAGAAACTGTCTGCACATTTTAAAGTAACAAAAAATAAACATATCAAATTCTTTTACAAATTTTCTGTAATTACATGAGGCAAATAACAGTTACAAGTTAGCACTTCTGTGAACAACTTCAGCATTGGTAAATTTCATTCTAAAAAAAAAGCTGCAAAGGATGAACTCTTCACATCCATTTATAAATTAGCTCCTGAAACCACATCAGGAATTAGGGATTACCTGAGACTGAAAGAATCCATTTCTTGCTTTTGCTAATTGCAGCATCTGTCACCCAGTCCCAGTGACCCTGCGATAAAGCCAAATTTTACTAAAACACAAGGGGAAAAAAACCCCTACTTATCCCATAAATCCATTTTGAAATGCAGTGAGAAAATTCTCATCTAGACCTCCTCATGTCCAATGAAGAAAAAAACCATTGCTCTGAAGTTCATACTTTCCTACATATACCTGAAAACAGGTAAAAAAAGCTGAATGACAGCTACACGGTTACAGGTTTAAGCTCCCTTTAAACATATATCTTTTATAAATACCTTACTGAAGAATTGTAAGGAGAGAGTTGGCTTCTAATACCCATTACCTAAAAAATTCTGTTTATCACGTGATAACGGAGAGAAGAGCGAGGGAAACAGACAGCAACTTCCCCCCATCTTTAAGGGGAGGAAACCAGTTCTGAAATCAGGCCAAGTCAAGCAGCTGTATCAGATATCCTTGTTCTGACAACAGCAACACAGCAGATTTGAGGTTAACAGCATTGAGTTGGCATGAGAACAGAAACAGGTTAAAATCAAAAATTAATTATTTATTCCATCTAGGAAAGTTATTCAAACATGAATGGTATTAACAGATAAAATTCCTGGAGTTGAGGAAGGCATCATATCATTTTGATAGACAATGCCACACCTGAGAAATACAATAAAAATACGAACAAATATTTTTCCAACACAGAGTTGTAGTCAAACATGCACACACAGAACGTGGGTTTTATAGCAGAACCTTTAAAACATGTTTTTAAATTTAGTTATGAGCCCAGAATACAATTATACCAAGGCACAGATACAAAACTGGAATTCTCCATAGTTACAAAGATTATTAGCATTTAAACAGATGCCTTGTTTTTTATGGGAAACTGTGTTACTTACAGTGTTTGCTGTGACCTGGGAAATTTGCAGTTGCTGTATTACATAAAGCACCAATGCTGGTGGAGAATGTCTACTGTTACTGCTCAAAAGGTTTAAACAGCAGAGTTCCAATTCCAGGGGTTAGGCAGCTTAGGTTTAAAATAACACCGTGAGGCACAGGCTTAAGAGCTCTTCTGTATGAAGATGCTATCTCAAATCTGACAGCAGCTGAAGGCTATTTTTAAGCCCAAGGTTTTAAAGGAAAGTGGTCTTTTCTGAGATCTTCCAGGTGGTTTGCTCATGAATGTTTTAACTAAGCCTTGAATAGTGCTTGCAGTAAATACAAAAAAGTCCATTAAAATAATGTTTTATATGATAGGAAAGAGCCAAGGTTGCAGATGTGAACTCTGACATTGCTTGACTTCTGTGAATTGACACCTCTGAAATGCTTGCACACAGCTTTATGCATATGTGTCTGATCATTAGCTCAAGTCTTGTGAATAGTTTCTAGCAAAATGTGAAAGATAATGTAATACAATAAGGTACATTTGCAAAGCAAAGTCACAATGACACAAAAAAACCCCACAAAACTAACAAGAGTTGGATTTTTTTTTTTTAGTGCAGGTATTTCTGCCTCAGATTTTGGGTAGTATTACCATGGATATAGAAGAGGAGGCCTAGTTCTAAGCATAGATAGCTACATACTGAATAGCATTTACAGAATTGTCCATACTAGAAAGTACTGTAACACTGGGGCCCACATCCCCACTATCAGCAGTAATGTAAACTTGTAACCTACATGAGTTAAGCTGGATGACTTCAACATCAATATTTACTTTTTTTTTTAATGCTGCTCTTTAAAGGATCTGTTTTCTGTGGATATAAGCATGTTTATATATATATATATACCTATAGCAAAACATACATTGCTCTAAGAAATTAAACCACACAAATGTAGGACATTAATGTCCATATCTAGAGACAGTCAAAGGTATTTGACTGATAATGAAGCACACAATGTTTTTAAACCAGCAATACATTTTGCACCATCTCATCAAACTAGTGACCAAATTAAGATCTTGGTACCTTTTAACTTAGCTTTTTATAGCCTGCCTCTGTATGCCATATAGCTACAGTTTTGTCATATCCACCAGACACAAGAAGTGATGCTGAAATATAAAATCAGAACACTGTATTTTATCTTTGCTTTGTCATACAGAACTAATAAAAGAGGCTCCTTCTAACAGTGAGGCAGACTTTATTAAGAACATTAAATAATGAGCTTAACAAGACAGAAGTTCCTTTCAGCTACTTGTTGTTAATGTTCTTCATTTTGTAAATATTAATATATAAATTTAGCAAACACACAATCAAGTGGAAAAAAACATACATGAAAAACTTTGCTGAGTTAGAAAATTAAGGATACCTTGTTAAAAAATTAAAATCTACAGAGAATACATTCAGAATTGCTAGGTCAACTGTGAATAAAATAAAAAGGTAGAATTAAGTGTGGAAAACATGCTTTCAGATTTCAGCATTCATAGGGTCATCTACATTTGCATGTCTTCAAGCCATAGGTACACATTTTTTTCCCCAGAGAGTTGCTACTTATTTAAGTGGCATAACTCAGAAGGCACTGTTTGGGTATCACTGCAGACTGACCTCCTGTCAGCACGCTGGGGGACAGCTTCACTGGAATAGTCAGATGTAAAGTTCCAAAAGAAAACAGCCAATTAGATCACAATGAACAGAAGTTCAAGCTAGTCTATCCCAGTGGAGAGAAACTCTTTCACTGCAGTAGAGTTTTGGTGTAACACTAATTTCATGCTGTGGAGGGACTAGGAATTGTCTGTGCCCTTGTGAGAGTAATGGAACTAGGGCAGTAAGAAGCAGCTCCTCACTACCTCCACTCAGGTACAGGCAAACTGGAGAGTCTGTTTCTTCCTCCTGTTCTCCTTGTATTCATTTAAGTGTCAAAGGAATATCAAGTTCCAGGTGCCAAACTGTCTTGCTATAACTCATAAATATAATCTAATTTGAACTTGTTAGTCTTTACTAAGTTTTAGAACTTTACGTGCTCCATCAGTGTAGCTGAGAACATCCATTAAGTTTTTCAGAAGTGTGTTACTAGCATCTGTTGTTTGGGCTGTGAAGTAACACTGCTTTTGGGGGTACTAGCAAAGACATACACATTTTCCTAATTATTACAGATCAATAAATTATTTAATTAATAAGTGTTTTTTTTTTAATTGACTAATTTTAGGAGAATATCTTCAAGTGCCAAGTTAATTTTCTAACATCATATTGTGCTTTTATTCCATTAAGATCTTTTCATTGTACCTCTTGATGAATATATCAGTTAAGCAAGAGTTCTAGTTTCTTGATTAAGACAGAACACAGACCATCAACTTCAATTTACTTATTTACATGGACATAATTTTTTTCATAATTAAGCATGTTGTCTTAGAAATTGTGAATAAATTACCTACATGATTACAGTGGTCACTCATAGTTCATCTGAGATGTCCTATAAACAGTTATTGAGAAACACTATGCACTAGTATTAAGATAACTCACCCTCTTGACTAAAAACACAGGAACTAACAGAACCCTCATGGCCTTCGTTCCAGGAAATGGGTTCAGGACACTGAAAGTCTCCTGTCTTTATGTCCCACACGTTTAAGCTTTTATCCCAGGACGCTGTGCACAAATAACGACCATCAGAGCTAAAATCACAGAATCACA
>VZTU01008256.1:6773-22263 GCA_013400835.1 Zapornia atra
GGCCGGGGTGGGGGGGCCGGGGGGCGCTCAGGCCCCGGGGGGCGCTCAGGCCCCGGCCCCCGCGCTCAGTCCCGGCCCCGCAGCACATCCGGCAGCTGTACGCCCTGGTGTCCGAGACGCTCCGCTACTCCCCGGTGCTGGAGGAGCTGCTGGCCGGCGCCGCGCTGCTGCAGGCCGAGAAGAAGCTGCCGCCGCAGCTGGCCAAGGTGAGAGCGGCCGGGGCGGCCTAGAGGGGCCCGGGGCGGCCTAGAGGGGCCCGGGGCGGCCGCGGGCCCGGCTCACCCACGGCCTCGCAGGTGCTGGTGTACGACCTGCTCTTCGGCAAGGGCCTCAAGTGCGGCGGCCGCTGGAAGGCGCTGGCCCGGCGGCACCGCGCCCGGCTGGAGGCCGAGCTGGCCCGCCTGAAGGTGCGGCAGAAGGTGAGCAGCAACGAGGAGCTCCTGGCCCCGGCGCAGGCGGCCAGCCCTGGAGGTGAGTGGGCCCCAGGCCCGGTGCTCTCCCCGTGCTGGCAGCGGTGGTGGGCTGTGCCTGACGCAGCGGGGTCCCCCAGCCTCCCAGGTACCACGCTACGTCCGAGTCAACACCCTGAAGACTTGTGTAGACGATGTGATTGACTTCTTCAAGCGCCAGGGCTACTCTTACTTGGGCAAGGCAGCCAGGTATGCGTCTCTTTCTGCCATCTCACCTTATCTGGGATGTTGGTGAGCGGTGAGGGCTTGGGAGGAGGTTGGAACATGGGCTCAAGGTTCTTGATCTTGGTGCTCATGGTGACCAGGTTGGGTCTCCATCATGATCTCCTCTTACTTGGTGACTTTCTGCCTCTCTGGGTGCTGCCTGCTGCTGAAGCGGAGAGGATCTGTGGGGCAAAGGTGGTTCTCAGCCTGGGCTCTAATGAGGGCACCATGAAGCAGGACTCTGTGTTCATCCTCCTTGTGTCTCCTGGGCAGCTTGGAGGACCTGAGGGGCCTCTCTGGGAAGAAATTCTTGTTGGATCTTCACCTACCGGAGCTGCTGGTTTTCCCTCCGCAGACAGACCTCCACGACAACCTGCTGTACACTTCAGGGCACATAATTCTGCAGGACAAGGTGGGGGAGCTGGGGAGCAGGAGGCTGCAGGATCAGGAAAACCACTGACATGGAGTGGAGGGTTGGCCCTTTGCTCTGTGCCAGTGGCTGAGCTTGGGCCAGCTGTACTGTGGGCTTGTTGGAGGCTGTGAATGCAGAGGGAAGCTGTGGGGTTCCCCCCCAGTTTTACTCCTGTAGCCTGCAGGGATGGGATGAATTGCTCTGAACTGAGCTGTAGAAGTGCCCTGTAAGAGCTGGGGACCAGCATCTGGGAGGAGTGTGGGGCTGTGGACTGGGCAGCAGCTTCCAGGGGCGGGTTGTGGGGTGGGCTTGACCCATAGCACCAACTGTGCCCTGAGGAGGGGCCTGGGGTACTTGCTGCCCACAGCTCTCACTGGGCTTTGCCCTCTTGCAGGCCAGCTGCCTCCCTGCCTTCCTTCTCAGCCCTGCTGCTGGCTCCCATGTCATCGATGCCTGCGCTGCACCGGGGAATAAGACCAGCCACCTGGCTGCCATCCTGAAGAACAAAGGGTGAGGGCAGGGAAAGGGGTGCAGGGGGCCCTGGCTCCCCCAAGCTCCCAGAGAGCACTGGGAGAGGGAGTTGGGAAGAGCTGCAGCCTGTCACCCTGCCCTGCTAACTGGGGCTGATGCTGGTGGCTCTGACAGTGCTGGGCCATTGGAAGGGCCCGAGGGGGATGTGAAGTTACACAGGGGTTGAGTTCCCTGCCCCTGGTCTGGGCCCGATACCAACCCTGCACAGTCCTCCTGCCTGGGGGGTGGACAGCTTCTGAGCTCTGCCTGCCCAGCAGGCAGATGGGTTGGGGCTGCTGGGGCAGCCTGGTGCTGTCAGCATGGTTCCTGGTGCTGGGCAGGGTGCTGATGCCTCCCTTGGGTGCTGGGCTCTGCCTTCAGTCAGATCTTCGCCTTCGACGTGGACACCAAGCGCCTGGCCACCATGAACACCATGCTGATGCGGGCTGGGGTCACCGGCTTCCAGCTGGCCCAGCAGGACTTCCTGACGGTGGATCCCGGAGACCCCAAGTACAGCAAAGTGACCTGTATCCTCCTTGACCCGTCCTGCAGCGGCTCAGGTAACGCAGGGGGCTCCGGCCACCCCGCCCCCAGCTGGGCTGCGGGTCCCTGAGCCCTGACCTGCTCTCCCCCCAGGGATGGTGAACCGGCTGCCCAGGGAGGAGGCTGCCCCGAGCGCTCAGCGGCTGCAGGCGCTGGCCGGCTTCCAGCGCAAGGCCCTGAGCCATGCCCTGAGCTTCCCAGCTCTCCAGCGCCTGGTCTACTCCACCTGCTCCCTGCACCAGGAGGAGAACGAGGACGTGGTACACGCGGTGCTGCAGGAGCGGGGCTCGGCCTTCAGGTGTGCTGCAGGGGGCTGGGGGCTGCAGCGGGGGCGGTGGGGGGCTCTGCCCTGACCCCTGTCCCACCCCACAGGCTGGTGAACGCCTTCCCGGCCTGGCCCTGCCGAGGACTCGCTGCCTTCCCCAGCGCAGAGTGCTGCCTCCGCGCCTCCCCTGCGGACACGCTCACCCAGGGCTTCTTCGTGGCTGTCCTGGAGCGGCGTGGGGACACTGCTGCCCCCGGGTGAGAGGGGATGGGGGCCTGGGGGTATCCGCCTGCCTCCAGCAGCTGGTGGGGAGGGTGGGACGGGATGGGAGAGACACACAGGACCACAGCTGGGTGGGTGCTTCTCCCCTGGCACGAGGAGTGAGGGGTCTGGCAGGAGCCGTGGTCCTGCCATGAGCCCCGGTGTGTGGCTCTTGTCCACAGGGTCCTGCCAGCAGCAGAGGAGGAGACACAGCCACAGCCAGCTCCCAGGAAGAGGAAAAAGCAGCGGGTGAAGTAAAGAACACTTTTTAGGACTGTCTGATGGGGCCCAACACCAATGAAGCTTCGTAGCAGCTGCGGCACAGTGGGATTCTGCCAAGCCTTGCTGCCCCAGGACCTACCTGGTGTGGGGGACACTGCTCACCTGGGCAGCCTGCAACAGCACGGCCTCCAAACAGTGAAATAATAAAAAGTTACAATCCTAATCCTGTCCCTGCCCCTGCTTTGGAACAGGGGGGCGAGGAGACCCAGCCCGGGGGGTCCTGTACTGCAGCTGCAGCGCTGGCCCCGCTCGGGCCCCGGAGTCACAGGCAGCCAGGCAGGTGGAGCACAGTCTTTTTATTTTAAACCAGAGACCTAAGAAGCAAGAAGAGAATCGCAGTGTTCACATGGAAACCCTCACCAGCTGCACCAGGAACGTCCCACGTCTTCATTCAGAGTTAAAACCCGGCCTCCTCGGGCAGCCCCGGTGCCGGGGGCTGTGCCCTCAGTGGGGCAGCACCACCAGCCAGCACAGCCCTGTGCTGCACCCCTGGCACTGCCTGTGCCAGACCCCAGCCCAGGCTCTCTTGCCCTGGAGCCACTGTCTGGCCTCTGCTGCTGCCACCCCAGCAGGCTCCTGGCTGAGCCCCTGCGCAGGGCAAAGGGGACACACCAGGGGCTGCCCTGCTCTAAGGCCACGCACTGCTGGGGAAGGGCAGAGACCCCTCTGCCAGCACGGGTCATACAGGGCTGTGTCCCTGCTGCACCCCACAGCGCCTGGCCCCCTCCTCCTGCCCACTGGGAGAAGTGGCTCGTTCCTGGCAGCCAAACCGCCGAGGGCTGGAACGCGCGAGAGCTCCTGCTCCTCAGAGGAAGAATGAAATTAAAAAACAAAGGAAAAGGGGGTTTAGTCACATCCACATACGTCACATTTTAAAATCAAGGAGATGTTAAAGGTGGGGAGGAGCAGGCAGCAGCTGGGCCTGTGGGATTGAGCTGCCTTTCCCCAGCACAACTCATCCCACGGGCAGAGCCACGAGCTGGGCCGACTCCTCACCGCGCTGGACACACAGCTAAACTACCAACAGCCACGGGGTTTGGCAACCTCATTGAACCAAGCTTGAAGGAACTCAAAGGCAAAGTAGCTTAAATATAAAAATAAATTTTTATTTTGTTAAAAAACGTTTAAATATTTGTTGTTTTTTTCTTTTTTTTTTTCTTTTTTCTATAATTTAGGTTCTGGCAGACACACACACTCACACGGCTCGGAGAGTAAAAAACCCGGCAGCAAAGCACTCCTGGAAGTGGTGGGGAGCCCATGGGCAGGGGTGCTTGTCCCTTGCCCAGGGCAGGGGTTGGGGGGCTGCTCTTGGGTGCCTCTCAGCCCCAGCAGCCTCTTCCCACAGAGTCCCCAGGCCAGAGGAAGGGCCCCGCTCTGGATGGGAAGGGGGGAGGCAGCACCGTAGCTCCTCAGAGCTGGTAAAACCCAGGATGGGGGGGAGCTAGAAATGAAAAACCAAAAGCAATTTGGATTTGAGGTGGGGGGACACCCATTCGCTCTGGACTCCTTCCATGAGCGGCTCCAGAGCACCCCGAGGTGGGGAAGGGGCATCAGGAGAGGGGAAAAAGGAGGGGAGAGACTGCCAGGGTTGGAGCCCCTGCGCCTGGGGGGGGCTGACCCCCTGCCCACCACCCCAGCTGCCTTCTGTCCAGCCACGACACGAAGGGACAACTCACCCAAGCGCGAGTAGCCACGCAGTGATGCTACTGTCAACACCCAATTAGCCAGGGCACGTCCCCCGCCAAGGGACGGGCGCCCCTGGAGAAAGAAACTCCAAACAGCAAATCCGGCATAACCAACATGCCGCCACGCACACGGTTCAGCTCTTCCTCCAAACTCGGTTCAATGAGCACACGGAAACAGCGAAACAGGGGGGAGTCACACGAGCGGGGTGGGTGGGGAGAGCCCGCAGCCCCAGGGGAGCAGTGAGGGATGGGGGGGGCTGCTCGGTGGGCCAGGGAAGAGTGGTGGGACCACCATCCCAACCCTGCATCTCCAGCCAAAGTCCCGGGCTACAGCACGTCCTCAGCTGGGGGATTGTCCCAGTGAGGGGGTTCTCACCCAGCTGAAGGAGCCAGGCCAACCTGAGCACTGAGATGCTTGCTCCGGCCTCAGGCTGGCATGAGTCCACCTGCCCCTGAGCCAGGCTGGTACTACCCCAGCCCACAGGGACGGCGAGGAAGCGGAGCCTCGTCCGGACGCGCATTCACCAGGCCACAGGATAACACAGTGGGGGGAAAGGTTTCGGGGCCTGGTGAAGGCAACATCCCTCAGGAGCCGGGGCTGCAGCCGGCAGGAATGTCTTCAGCCAGGCCTGGGCAGGGATGTGTGGCGCTGCCGTGCCTGGGGCAGGGGCTCTCGGGGGGCACAGGGACAGCTACAAGAAGCAAACGGGAAAAATTTACATATTATGAAACATGGAAACATGGCAAAATAAAGTGAGGGGGGAAACGCTGCGGATATGTACAGAGTCACCAGCCCTGGCTGTGGAGCTGTTCAAGTAAGAAGGGTTTAGCTTATCCTGTCCCACCCTGGTCGCTGCCACCCGGGCACGGTCTCCAGCTGGCATCGGGGACAGGGGCCCGGCCCCATCGCTGCCAGTCCCGCGCCGGGTTCTGCTCCAGCCCGGAGCGGCCGCGCCGGCACGGGCGGCTCTGGCGCAGGCTGGTGGGGTGGGCCAGCACCCGGGTTACTTCTTGCGGGTGTGCTGCCTCCGCGTCTGCAGCCGCTGGCGACTGCCGGTCTTGGATCCTGCCCCGATGGAAAAGGTAGGGGTGGATGACCCTGGAAACAGAAAGGATGCTCAGGTCCCTGCAGCCCCACTCGGCGTTGGCACAGGGGCAGCGTAACCACCATCCCAAGGATAAGATGATTTTGCCTCACAGAGCCCAGCAGGTACCCACTGAGCTCGCCCAGAGCACAGCCTGGCCCTTCTGCTGTCCCCAGCCCAAGGGGACAACGCACCCCACCAGCCTCCCAAGGCCAACGCACCCACTCCTTCCTTACCAAAGGAACTGCCAGCTGTTCCGAAGCCGGAGGCGGGAGTGCTGGGCGTCCCAAAGGTAAGGCTGCTGCTTCCGCTCCCCCCTGCTCCTGGGACGGGCGTGCTCTGCCCGAAGGTGGGTGCGGGAGGTCCTGGAAAGACACACACCACCATGAGCCAGGCCTGGCAAAGAGGGAAGAGCCTGGACCCTGGGCAGTGCCCGTACAGCACAGCTCCCTGGGCGATCAAGCGTTGCGGTCCCCCCAGCCTGGCCTCCTCGACCAAGAAGCATCTTAATGCAACAAGCTGTGCTCTCCTGGCAATCCTGGGGCTCTCCCGGCAATCCCGGGGCTCTCCCGGCAATCCCGGGGCTCTCCCAGCAGCAGGCCGCACAGCGGGATCTGCGGCCAGAGGGAAACCAAGGCCTCTCTAAGATCAACTTTCTAGATCAAGCAGCTGCTCAGCATGGGGGCTGCAGCCCGGCGGGAGGAGGGATGGCCCAGCCAGGGTGCAAAGCAGTAGGAGAAACCTTAGGGTGAGCAAGAAGCATCCATGATGGCTGTCCAGCAGCGGTTTCTCCTTGCCAAGAGCCACCAGGCTGCTTTTAAGCACTGGCAAGATCGTTGCTTCCACACAGGTCTGCGAGGAGCCAGGGGACTGGCACATTCCAAGAGGCCAGGAAGCAGCAGGCTCAAGTTTTTAAGGATTCCTCAGCACAGCCAAGGACTGGGGATGCAGGCAGTGAGGGATGGACGCACTGTCCTTCCCATGGCAAGGCTGTGTGAGGCGAGTGACAGCCCCCCATGCTGCTGGGCCTGGGGAGCTCAGCAAGGCTGGGGAGGAGAGCTGCTGCCTCGGCCCAGCCCAGCCCCTCACCCCCCAAAGAAGTCGTGTCCCCCCTCCCCAGGCTCACCTCCAAACACAGGCCTGCTGTCGGGCATGCTGGGCGCGGTGAAGGCAAAGGGCGTGCTCTGAGTCTGCGCACCCAGGGCATTCTGTGCCAGGGAAGAGCCAAACGGTGCTGCTGAGGGGGTCGTCCCGCTCTGCCCGGCCCCGAAGCTGAAGGCCACGGCAGGGGAGCCACTGCTCAGAGAGGGGGTGCCAATCCCAAAGGCACCAGCAGAAGGGCCCGGCTGTGATGTTGCCCCAAAGGTGAAAGGAGAAGGGGTGGTGCCGAAGATGGCGGTGCCGGTGCTTCTGCTTGTGGTCTGGGTGGTGGAACCAAAGCTGGCGGTGGTGGAGGTGGCCGTCCCAAAAGAGAAGACCGACGCGGTGGTCCCGAAGGCTGCCGGCGTGCTGGTGGTGCCAAAGGAGCCCTGGGTGCTGGAGGTGCCGAAGGAGCTCTGGGTGCTGGGGGTGCCGAAGGCTGGCTGAACACCGCTGCCAAACGCTGGCTGAGCTGCAGACTGGGCTGCGGGGGATCCGAAGCTGAAAGTGGGGCCGAAGCTGACAGGGCCAGTGGTGGGCTTGCTGGCAGGAGGCTGGCTCTCTGCCGTACTGGTGCTGAAGGTGGGCTGGCTCCCTGCACCGGGATACGGCGGCGGCGGCTTCGCGCTTGTGCTGAAGGAGCTGCCGAAAGCTGAAACTGAGGAGCCAAACGTCAGCGTCGTCTGGCCTGTGGTGGCCGGGGCAGAAGATGTCAGCACGGTGCCTCCAAAGATGCTGAAGCCCACAGTGGTGGTAGGGGCTGTTGAGTTGGAAGGGGCCTGGCCAAAGGCAGGGCCTGCCGGGACACTGGTGGTGGCAGCGACCGTGGCCGAAGGTGGCTTTCCAAACTGGAACACGGGCCCCGGGGTGGCAAAGCTGGTCTCTGTGCTGGGTGCCGAGGTGACCGGGCCACCGAAGAGGAAGGGCTGTGCCGTGCTGGTGGCTGTGACGGTGGTGACAGCCAGGCTGGGGGCAGGGCTGCTGGAGGTGGGCGCGCTGATCCCAAAGCTGAAGACGGGCTTCACGGTGGCGTCTGTGGAGGAGCTCTGGGTGGCGGCCGTCGTGGCTGCGGTGGTGAAGATGACGTTGGGGAGACCTGTGAATCCTGCCGGGGCCGTCGTGGAGGCTGCGGGCGGGTCCGCGGCCGAGGCCGGCTGTGCCGCGGGTTTGAAGGCAAAAGGAGAGGCCTTGGCTGGGGATGACGTTGTTGCGACGGCGCCGAAGATGGGCTTGAACATGGCGGTGGTGGAAGGTGTTGAGGGGAGGCCGGAGCTCGCAGGCACGGTGACTGAGGCGGAGGTGACACCCAGGCTGGGTGCTGTGCTTTCGCTTTTCGGAGGGGCGCCGAAGATGGGCTTGAAGACGGGGGTGGTGGTGGTGTCAGGCCCAGCGGCCGCTGCGCTTGTTGCCGGCTGGGTGGCAGAAGCAGTGTTCAGCGGCCCGAAAAGGATGCTCGGCTTTGGGAAGGAGGGAGGCTTGCTGGGGGTCGGGCCCAGCTCTGTGAATGCAGTGGGTGCCAGGCTGCTGGGGGGCTGTGCCCCCAGGGCAGAGGGGGCAGCAGGAGCCACTGGTGTGCTCAGCATGGGCACTGGCTTGGTGTCACCAGAAGTGGCAGGCAGAGGGCTCGACTCCACCGACACAGCAGGAGCAGGCGGTTGCGCGGCTGATGAAGGAGGCTGGGATGCTGCTACAGCTCCAGTGGGGTCTGGAAAGGGGAAGAGAGCGCATTTAGGGACAGGGGTCAGACACAGCCAGCCCTTCTGCCAGGCAGCCATCCTGCTGCAGCACCCAGCCCTTGGTACCAGCTCCAGCCCCCCACCCCACCACAGCTCCCAACAGGGCCACAGTGTCCCCAGAAAGTCCCCCTCCAGGCCTCCTGCCAGCTCCGCTGCCAGAAGATCCTTTCAAGGGGGAGTTTTGCCACCTGCCTCCCACCCAGCAAGGCCACGTGCTGCTCCTGCCTTGTCTTGCCACAGCCCTGCTCCACTGACCCTCCTCCTCCTCACCTGCTGCTGTGGGGGCAGCCTGGCCGCTCTGCATCTTCTTCAGGCTGTCCAGGAGCACGTTGGTGCCGGCCGGGGCAGGAGCTGCTGGGGCAGGAGCTGCTGGGGCAGGGGCAGGCCCCAGTGCAGTGACAGCAGCCACTGGCACGCAGGACACGGGCACAGTCTCCGCAGTGGTGCTGGGGGCCACATCTGCTGGGAAGGAGCAAGAGGTCAGGACTCGGGGTAGGATCTTACCCCTTAGCAGAGCTTTCGCAGCCGGGAGGGCAACTCTGTTAACACCCCACAGCTCTGGCCCTGGGAACCTCACCCACTGCCCCAGGATATGAGCTCTGCAGAGCCTGAAGGGACCAGGAACATACCCAGACCCAGGACCATACACAACTGTGCCAGCAGCTTCCCCCCAACCCGTGCTACAGACACCCCAGTGCCAAGCCAGCCCCAGCTCCGGGTCCCCACCTTGTGCAGTTCCCCCCCTCCTCAGTTCCCAGCCCACCCTTACCAGCTTTATCCTCTAAGACTTTGTTGAGCCACTGCAACGCCGCCACCTTCTCCGCATCCAGGTCCTCAGACGTGACACAGTAGCCCAGCTGAAGCGGTGGGGGCTGCCAAGAGAGAGCAGCGGCTTAGCTCCTTCTCAGGGAAGCCAGCAGAGCTTCTCTGAACGTGTGGTGAAGGCTGGCCGTCACGAGACCCATGGAGCAGGTGGTTCTGCCACAGCACGCTACCGCAGAGCTCCGATCAGCAGGCATTTTGGCCCCGGCTTGGCGCTGAGGGCACGGCAGGCCTTCCCCAGGCCATTACCTGGTCCGGCAGCAGGCGGCACAATCACGCACAGCCCACCAGACACGGGGGCTGGGGATAGCGTCACTTCCCACTCGGCCAAGGACGGGGCCTCCTTCCTGAGGGCAGGCAGGTCAGTCTCCCCCCAGCCCTGCAGAAATTGCAGTGAGCACATTCTATCGCCAGAGGAGGGCAAAGGGGCTGCGAGACAGCGACCTACCAGCACCAACTGCTCCTCCTGGCGAGACGACAGCAGCCTCTTCCTGCGCTTGGGCTGCCCGCTGCTCTCTGCAGACGGTGGGCTCAGGGAGTTCTTCTTCCGCACCGGTGTCTCCACCACTACAGGAGGAGACACGTTAGGACCAGCCCCAGGCACAGGGAGTGTTTGGCTCCCTTATGAGTCCTCTCTAGATGAGCCGGCTCAGGGGGCAGAGCCACCAGGCACATGGCTTTAAGGCTGCACTGCCCCAGAAAATCGGCCTGCTCCTCTGATACCTCCTGTGACAGAGCCTGCTGGGGCTCTGCAGGGCAGGGGCCTCTTCCCGCTTCCATGGGTGGTCCTTGCACACTGCTACCTGCACTGCAAACCCCCCCAAACTCCACACTCAGGCAGCGCTGTGCCATGGGACCCAAACACCCATCCTGTTCCCCAAGCACAAGGAACTTTATCCCTGTCTCAGCGCAAGGAGGGCTGCAACAAGGTCAGGCTGGATTTTATCAGGACGCTGCATGTACCCTGGGTCTTACCTCAGGGCAGACACCCAGACCTGCTGGCTTGGGCACTGGTACTCCCCTTGCAGGGCAGCTCCCAGGCGCCCACTGGCACGCAGGGACTGTCACTGGCACACAGGGACTGTTGTGTCAGCACCCTGGGTTAACACAACGACTGTTGGCACCCCAGGTTATCACCTGTAAATCCCTTTAGGACAGGCACTGAGCACAGATCCGTGCTGCTGCCTTGGGACTGGAACATTCCCAGTTTCCAGGCGACACCTCAGGCCAATCCCACTTGCGGATCTCAGCAACCCCCTGTCCTGATGCCTGCCCACCCCAGGCTGGCACAGAGCTGGGGCCCACCAACACTCACCTTTCTCTGTCTGCAGCTCCTTGTCTGACTTGACAGGAGTGGAAGCGTTGGAGCGATGGGACTCCTCCTCCCTGTGCAAGAAGGAGAGAGCCAGTCAGGGCCAACCCCAGGCTTGGCCTTGCCCCCAGGGCAAGACCCAAACGCACCAAGGACCCCCACCAGCATCCCCAGTGTGGCTCTTTGCCTCCAGCAGAGAGCAGACCTCAGGACAAGAGCCTTGCCCTCACCACACCACCCTGAAAGTGGCTCCTGGCAGAGAAGCTGCCCCCTCCACAGCACCCCAGCTTGGTCAGGCCACTGAGCCTCAGAGATTACAGGCCAGTCACTGCCCCTCGCAGGTCCCTGCTGCCACAGCAGGTGGCTGTGTCCGTTTCAGCTCTGACACGAGCTCCTCCGTCCCTTCTCGGAGCCAGGGAACAACAGCCAGTGCTCTGAGGCAGCTGCTGAAGCACAGCCCTGGCCTGAGCTGATGCTGAAGAGATGGCAAAAGCCAGGGCTTGGCTCTTCCCAAGGTCTCAGTCATTAAAACAACACCAGCTGTGGTGATGCCACGAGGAAACGTCACCTCTGAGCAACCTGAGCCCCTGAATCTCCAGCCCGTCACACAAGCAGGGCAGGGGTGGTGCAGCCCAGCACTGCACAAGGAGCCAGGAGGGACATGGAGCAACACGAGGAGGAGGTCTCCACACCAGTGGGTGGCCCGGCACCGTGTCTTAGATGGGGCTTGGCCTGTCCCAGCTCCGGCCCTGGCTCTGGCAGGCCTTGGGCAGCGGGGTGCTTGGGAAGGTGGCTGCTCTCCTCCTGCTCACAGCAGAGGAGCAGGAGTTGCTGGGCAAGCGGGTTGTTACCTGGCTTTCTTGAGAGGCCACTCGGGTGTCTGGCAGCGGGAGGATGCCGGGCTGGACAGCGAGGACATGCTCACGCCACTTCTCTTCCACAGCTGGAACGCAGAGGGAGACTGGCAGTAACTCACTGCAGTGGGGGCAGGGGGCACAGCCCCCCAGCCTTCTGCTTGCTCTGCGTTAACTGCCACCTCCCTGGGCCACGGTAAGGAGCACAGAGCCTCCCTTGCTCAAACACTGCCTAACTCCCTGTCGCAACTGTCGGAGCACAGATCTGGGCACCCCAAACAGAGCCCACACAGGGAGCAAGTGGCCTCCAGGCCTGTTACCCTCAGCCGAGTCCCAAGGACCAGGAGGAAGGACACTGCAGCTCTGATGCCGGCTCCTGCCTTCCCATAGAAGAGCCTGCCCGAGGCACCCTATGCAGCTGCTCTGGCAGGAGCAGGTCCCTTCCTCACCAGAGGCTCAGAGCCAACAGATCCGACCTCAGGGATTTCAGACTCCCCCCAACCAGAGGAACTGCTTCCCCACAGATATATCCTGAAGGAAACCCTTCCCTGCAGACTGCAGAGCTCCGTTAGCCCCAGCTGTGTCCCACTGTGACACCCAAGCCTGGCCCAGGACACAAGCTGTGTTTTACTGCAGCTCAGCAGCTGCTGCAGGGAAGCGGGAGCGCACAGCTCCGATACTCGCTGACTCCAGCTGAAGAGATAGCAGAGCAGCACAGCCACATCCTTTCCCTTCACCTGGATCTATCCACCCCAGCAGCCTGGCAAAGGCTGAGTAGGGAGAGCAAAAGAAGCCTCCTCCTCCTTGCTTTGCTGTAACACAAGCACTGCAGCAGGACAGCCCAGCCCGGGGATGCCCCTGGCAGCAGGCACGGTGGGACAACGGCCAGGGACAACTACCATCGCTGCCAGCCTGGCAGCTGCCTAAGGCATGGGGAGATGAACCTGCCTGTCCGAGCTGCACCGGAGAGTCCCCGCAGCGCCCGCTGCCAGGTACTGGGGACACAGCGCTCTCCCCTGAGCCCAGGGTCACAGTTACACAGCGCCACGGGTCCCCGGGGGTCGAGCCCCTGCGCGTGGGGCTCCGGCACGGCCCTGGGCAGGGCGCTTCCTACCTGGGAGAGGCCGCGGCTGGAGCTGTAGGAGCTGGCGATGGCATTGCGGCTGGAGCTGGGGATCCCGCCAGCGTACGTGTTGTTGAGGGAGCTCACGGAAGAGGTGCGGGACCTCTTGTTTGAGCAGTCATCCAGGCAGTGTGAGACAGGGCCCCTCTTCAGGGAGCCAGGCCTGGAGGGGGATCGAGAAGATTTCGTGAGCTCCCCACCACACCACCCACCGGCCCCTTAAATGCAGGGTGGGCTGGGAAAAGGCACGCTGCTCCCCCCTGGTGAGCAGGGCTTGGGTATAAGCCTCATGAGTGGTACAGCCCCTGTGGCCACTGGCCTACGCACAGGGTGGCAGACCGAAAGCACGGCCAGCATCCCTTGCCACCCCCCAAAGCTGGGCTCTGCAAGCAAATGCCAAGTGCTTTTCCAGAGCCCAGAGGCTTCTGAACCCCCCTCTCAGCTTGGCTCACAGCAGCTGCTTCCTGACAGGCACTCACTTGGGTATGAGAGAGGAGGAGGCACCGTTGGCTACGAGCGGCTCAAACGCCGACTGCGCGCTCCCACTGCTGTCGTGGCGCCTGTGGAGAGAGGGCAGAATGGAGGCAGCAGAGACAGGGGCTGTCCCCCCAGCCTTGGGAGAAGACCCCTTCCAAGGAAAACTCTTGCTTTTTTCTTGTCTCCCCACCCCCCAGGCAGAGGATTTCCCCATCCACACCCTGCTGCAGATCTCTCCTCCTGGTCCTGTCCTCACTGACCCTCACCCTGAGCTGCCTCCTCCCGAGCACCAGCAGCTCCGCCAACTGCCTGCTGGGCAGAGGCAGAGGAGTTCTGGTAACAGAATCTCGCTCAGATCCATTATTCTGAGCCAAAACACTTCAGAGGGGCTCAGCAGATCATTTCTGGAATGGACCTGAGCTCCCAAACTCAGATCACCTAGCTTTTCCTAGCCAGTGCTCTGGACTGCCCAAAGCCAAAACCTGAATCCCCCTTCCTAACAGTGCAATGAAGTCTGAAAGCCTTAAAGCAAAGCCTGTTGTGAAGCAGGGCTGGAGGCTGTACCATCAGCCCAAGTTGAGCTCAGGCACGCTGACCCCATCACACACTCTCCAGCTGACACTGGCTCCTTTCTGACCTTAAAGGTCACAGGGTTTTCTGCCCACAAGCATCCTTTGTGCCTGCCAGGCTCTAACACCTTCAGAATTGGCTTTTGTGGCCGAGCTGGCTCTTGGCATGTTAAAAACAACTCAGAATAAACCCCCCAAGCTGATTCTGCTTGCACACCCGTCCCACTGCCCTGTTCTGCCTCTGTGGAGCTCAAACTGACCAAGCCTTGGGAAAGGTTCCAAGGCAGAGGTACACCAGTGCTGGAGGAAGGGGACAGCACGCTATGCCCAGCACCAGGGCAGCCCCAGCAGCAGGACCACGTGCCCAAGTGCTGCCCATGGTGCTCTTCTGCAGCCCCTCGGGTCCCCTGCTCTGGCCTTCACAGACACAAGTGGGAGGCACAAAACCCAGGAGGGGTAACGGAGACACAGTGCTGTGCCCGGGCAGTCAGAGAGGCCCCAGCAGGCCTGGGCACCCAGGATTTACACCTTGTCCTTCCCACAGCGCTGCCAAAGATGCTGCACCCTTCCTTCTTCAGGTTCAGAGCTGAGAATCTCTGACCTTGACCAGCAAAAGCAGGAGATAGTCTCTCCTGTTTACCCTCGTGTTCTCACCTCTCTGTGCCAGCTACAGCATGCAAAGGAAGCACACAGGTCTTTTAAAGCATGATGGTCCCACCCAGGGCTGTGAGACTGGGGGATCCATCTCTCCTGGAAGCCCGAAGCTGACTGAAGGACAGGGATGATGAGCCTTCACTATTTCCCATCACAGTTCCCCAGTCTGCAACCCCCTGTGAGGACAGAGGCCACGTCCCTGCCAGGGAGCCCTGCCAGGCTTCCCAGCCTCCCCCAAGCTCAGCGATGCAGGGGAACACACCTGACCCCATGAGCTTGCCCAGACAAAAACCTAAACCACGTCCCCTTGATCTCCAGGACAAAATGAGGTCTTGGAGGGCTTTCTGACACAGCCCAGAGCACTGGGTGATGCAGCATGCTTCTTCTCTGTGGTTCACATCCCACAGCACTTTTCCCACCCAGACTCCTGGTCACACCGGGCCCTGCACACTGCTCTTTGGGACACATCCCATTTGTCACTGCTGAAGTACCAGACCCATTTACTACCTTCCCAAAGCACTGGCAGTGCCCTAGAGTCCTGGGTCATTACCTTCTCTTGCTCTCCTGATCATTCACAAAAGCCTGGTCCTCTTCCTCCTCTTCCTCCTCCTCATCCTCCACACGCCTCTTCCTGGTACTCTGGAGAGCATTCAGCACAGCCTCTCTCGAACACGGGTCGGGGCTGCTGCTGGCTGGGGAGGCCACAGACAAGAGTGGCTGCTCCAGGCTGAGGGGCAAAGCAGAACAAGGCGTCAGGTGAGCCAGGGCCTACAGCGTGGCCTGAACGGGGACCTGAGCAGTGCTTATCCAACCCGCATGGACAGTGCCCCCTACACCCTGCCACAGGGGATCCTGCTCTGGCAGGGGGGATGGACTGGATGATCTGCAGGGTCCCTCCCAGCCCCATTCAGTCTGAGACTCTGGGAGGGGGAGTAACATATCCCCCACACCTCACCCCCCGTTCCCCAGCCACCCCGGGAAGCGGGATCTCCCGGGAGGCCTGGATCGCACGGTGCCCCCAGCAAGGCGGGATGGGGCCGGAGCAGCGGCTGCCGGGCTGGAGCAGCACCCACCCCCCCGGGCCGC
>VZTU01008256.1:23225-39471 GCA_013400835.1 Zapornia atra
CTGCGGGGCACACGGCGGGGGCCATGCGGGGCGCGGCTGCGGGAACGGGGGCTCCTTCCGGCAGCCCCGGCAGGGCGGGGGGCTGGATGCTCCCCCGGGAGCGGGATGTCCCGGTGCAGTACCCCGCCCGGCCGAGGGTTCCCCCTAGCACCGCGCCGCTCCCCCGCACACTCCCACCACCCACCCAGCAGCGGGTCCCCTACGCCACGGCCCTGCCAGCGGGAGCCGGCGGCGCTGATGGGGGAGGGCAGGGGGAGCAGTGGACACCCCGAGAAATGACCGAGGAACAAGAGGTGATGTGAGAGGCGGTGTGGGGGGCGAGCCAGGAGCAGGGAGAGGGACATCGTCACTCGGGTCACCAGCACAGCATCCTCCCGAGGTCTGTTTTTGGGGGAGCTGGGACTCCCGTGGTGACACAGGCCGCCCCCATGCCCGGGCCCGGGCCCGGGCTGGAGGCTTTATTGAAACACCCAGAACACACAAGGTAGTAATTATTATTATTATACAAGGAAAGAAGAAGTAACCCAGCCTGCAGTGGAGGGGCACCCCGCTGCCCCCTCACCAGCCGCCAGCACTGGGGACCGCGGGGGACACTGCCCCTGCCCTGCCCGGCCAAGGTACAAAAAGGAGAAGTGTTTTCGGCCGAGCGATGCTGACATCCCTGAGCCCCCCTGCTGCCATGCCCCCCTTGCTGCCCCCGGCCCTGGCCTGGAGGCCTGAGGTAGTTGGGGGTACCCCCTGCAGACAATACCCCCCCCCCCCCCCTTTAAAGAGCAGGGAGAGTTTTGGGGCTCCCCATGCCCTGCAGCAACAGGATGGTTGGTACTGCACAGGGAGAGGAGCTGGCGCGGGTTGGGGAGGCAGCGGGAGCCTCCGCGGGGTCCCTGGGGGCACGGAGCAGGCGTGCTGGCAGCAGGACTGGCTGGGGGATGCAGGGACACCGTGTCCCAAAACGGTGGCTGTCTGCGCTCTCCCGTGCAGTGGGGGTGGCAGCCCTGAGGCCATGGTGACAGTCTGGCTGGGCAGGGGGACGCAGGCAGGTCCGAGTGCTAGCCATCAGCTGAGGGACATCACTTGGAAAGCACATGGTGACAGCCCACCCACCCCCCGGGAGAAAGGCGAACAGGTGCATGGGCGCTGGTCTGGCTGCCCCCCCCGAACCAGCAGCTGCCCAAAGGCAGGGTGCAGGATGGACACCCTGGCACCCGTGGGACCACAGGGGTGGCTGTGGGGCAGAGGGACAGCACTGCACTGTATGACGCCCCTGTCCCAGCCACAGCAAGACAAATGGGGGGGTGCAGAGCTGGCAGACATCCCCCCATGCTCTGAGGCCCCTGCCCCAAGGCACAAAGGTTCCCTGGCTGGTGTGAGGCCCCAGCCTGAGGCACTGCCAGCACTGCTCTCCCAAAAGAGGGGGCAAGGACACAGGGTGCCACTAGCCCAGAGTGGGCACAGGGAGCTGCTCCCTCTGGCTGTGGGAGACTCTGGTTTCAGGGCACCCCAGCTGCCCCCCAAACCCTCTGTGCTACCACCCCAGAGCCACCCCACATCCCTAGGAGCTGGTGGCTTGTGCAGTGGCACCGTGGCTGCCCAAACCCTGCCCAGCACCTTGCGGAGGGTTTATTGCTGGCATGAACACAGTGATCTGTTGGGGCAGGGCAGCCCAGCTCTGGGGGGCAGGGGAGTGTTTTGGAGCCCTGGGCTCGTGGGCAGGACCTTATGGCAGCACCCATCCCATTGCCCACCCTGCTCCCTCCTCTCTGCTGGCTGCAGCCCGGTCTCACCACCCAGATGGTCCCATGGGAACACTCTTCCCCACCCTGCAGCGGCCGAAGGCACTCTGTGCCCCCACCGGAGCGGGAGGCACGCCTAGCACCAAGCCTAGCAGCACCCCAAAAGCCGGCTCCCGAGCCAGTAGCACCCCCGGGGCCCTGGCAGGCTNGGGCCCTGGCGGGCTCCTTCCCAGGGAGGGGGGCTGGATGTTCGTGCCGAGCCAGGGACCGGGTTAAGGCTGGAGAAGCAGTGAGAGCTGAACGACACCCGGCAGCTCCCGCTCGGCCAGAGCTGGCGCCGAGAGTTCAAGAAATCTGTGCAAAAACAAAACTAAAGGGTTAAAGACGCCCCCCCAGAGCCCCCCCATCCCAAGCAGCTCGAATAAATACACGTGCGGGTTGCAGCTGGCGAGGCCTGGCTCCGGCCTGGGGGTTCGCCAGGCGTCTCTCGGTGCTCTGGAGCTGGAGGTGGCTCTTGGCGGGGCAGGGGGGGACACAGGGGACGTGTGCTTCAGGGTGGCTTCTGCGCCGCTGTACTGGGGATCTTCGCAAAAGGCTGCACAGAGCTGGGTCCTGCGGCGGGGGTGTCCCTGCGGCGGGGGTGTCCCTGCGGCGGGGGTGTCCCTGCGCCTGCTCCTGCCCTGGGTACTAATCTGTGGCTGCAGTGGCGAGAGAGCGCAGGGGGGGAAAATGAGCGACACAGTGCACCCCCAGCGACCCCCCTGCCACACACCTCAGGGACCTCAGGGCTCTGCAGGAGGGCAGAGCCCCAGCAGCAACTGGGCACCTGCTCGGGGACGATGCACGTCCTCCCCCAGCACAGGTCAGGGTCCCAGTGGCTGTGCCCACATGTGCTGACTGTCCCCAGGCTCTGCTTGTGCCAGTGGAGCCAAACCTGGGCTGCCTGGAGCACAAGGGTTCCCCACCTGGCACTGCTCCCTCCCAGAGCAGCCTCCCAGCTGGAGCAGGACTGGGACCCACTCACCGTCCTCCTCCCAGCCCTCCGCCACTCCTGCCAGCTCGTAGTGCTTCTTGCGCAGCTCCCCCAGCTTCTGCCGCTCCTTCTGCAGCTGGTTCTCCAGCTCCAGCACCCGCACCTGAAGGACAGGAGGCACACCATAGGCACCCCACGCCTGACACGGCACCCACAGGCTCCAGTGGGAATAGAGCTGTGCGGGGCTGGGCACCCCCATTTCATGCCTGCTATCACCCGGACGGTGAGCCCAAAGGCCACCAAGGTATGACCCATGACTGCTCCAATGGCAGTGTGGTCCTAGGGAGGGACCTAGGCTCAGGTGGGTGCTGCCTGTGCAGGCAGGTGAAGGCATAGCACCCAGGGAATGCCCTGGCCAGGGATGCTTGTGTGCCAGGTGAAGCAGTGGGCATGGCCAGCACCAGGATGGTGACAGCTCAGGCCCCAACTGCTCCCAGCCCCTGGACAAACCCAGCTGTTATCTTCCCGCCCTGGGCTTTCCTGGGAGCTGGTGCTGCCCAGGAGTAGGCAGGGTGGCAGGCAGGAAGGCAGGGACCCATCTCTCCCCCAGCTCCAGCAGCCTTTCATTAGCCCCAAAAAGGCACCATCAGGGAGTCAAACCTCCTACCTGCGAGTCCATCTCCTGTCGCTTGATCTGGGTGAGCGTCATGCTGGAGAAGTCCATACTGTCTGTGGAGAAGGAACCAGCAACCCTCTCTCAAGCTCCGTCCCCCAGTTCAGACCCCCCCAGCAGCCCCCACACTGCTGGCAAGGGGTGCTGCCACAGGGTGCAGTGAGGGGCAGCTGCCGGCAGAGATGAAGCTGGGGTGCCTGGTGAGCAGACATCCGAGGGCAGACCTGTGCTCCCACAGCCCCGTGCTCACCTTTCTCCTCCACCTGTGACCTCCCAGCCTTGGTGGAGGCCACCACACCAGCCGTGGCCTGGTTGACACCCCGAGAGGCTTGCTGGAGCTTGCAAAGGTTGGCGCTGTCCTTGTCTGCCTTCACCTGCCCGGGGAGTGAGGAAGGGTGTGCTCACCCCCCTGCCAGGAGAGCACCCCCGTGGTTCGGGGTGATGTGGTGCCCTGGGGTCACCCCAAAAGCAGGGCCAGGGGAGCAGCCTTGCTGCTGCTGGCATGGGGAGAGAGCTGAGCGTGGTTGGCACTGGAGGAGCCTCTGGGGCAGCGGGTTCCTACCTTGGAGGCTGCAACCAGCTGGGCGGTGCTGGCGGCGATCTCCCGGGAACACACCATCAGCTCCTCAAAGGTGCCCTTGCCTTGCACCACCAGGTCAGCAGCGTCACTGTGGGAGGGCAGAGAGGGGCTGGAGCACCCAGTGCCAGCCCCGGCCCCTCCCTGCAGGGACGGCAGGACCCCACCATTGTCCTCCTGCCTCTGGTGACACTTACACCATGACGGTGGCACCCCAGCCCACGGCCTTGGAGGCGGAGATGAGACCCTCGGTCCAGCGGGAATTCTTGGCGTAAAATTCCTTGGGGGATGCGGCGCCCTGCCATTGGGAAAGGCAGAGTCACACGCTGGGGCTGAGGGTCGGAGGGGTGGGGACCCCCAAGCCCCCACTCTTGAGGAAACCGCATCAGCCAGGGTTTCATTTGAGGATGGGGAAGGGAGCTACGGAGATGCCGAACCCAGGGGGTTAGGGGGTCCCCTGGAAAGGGAAGGACTTCTGTGACACCCTGGAGCCATGGTGAGACCCCAGGCTGAGGCAGGAGCTCCCGGAAGCCCGTGCTGGTGCCCCATGGGCCAAGACTCCGAGCAGGGGGTATGCGGCCCCAGTGGGCATGTGGAGGTCCCCAGCTGGCCGAGCACCTGCTCCCCTGCCCTGCTCGCATCCCTGCTCCCAGCTCACCCGTCCGCTCTCCACGATCTCTCTCTGGAGGTCCTTGGAGGCCAGGACCAGGATGTGGATGGCCTGCATGAGGCCTGTACAGGAGCCCAGGATCCTGCAAGGCAAACCCTACTGAGCCCCACTGAGCCCCACAGGTGGGGCAGGGAGACCTCAGAGCTGTGGGGCAGCCGTGCTGCCCGTGGCACTGGGTCTCCTCCTGCCTGCCCGGCTCCCTCCAGCCCCACGGCCACCGCTCACCTCTCGTTCACTTCCAGTTTGACCCCAGTGTCGCCAGCCCGCGCCTTGCTCAGCATCTCCTGGTAGAGGGAAGAGCGGCGGTGCTGAGCCCTGCACCACCCCAGCCTCACCCCAGGGGTGCAGGCAGGGATCCCAACTGTGGGGCCTGCAGCACACCCCAACCCTGACCTCAATGCGTGCGGACGCTGTTTCAATGGCCGCCGCTGTCGCTGCCATCTCCTTGTCCACCAGGTCACCCAGCTCCTCCTGCTTGACGTCCAGGCCCCTGGGCCGCAGTTCCTGTGGGTTGACAGGGACTGTCCAGAGCCGGCCCAGCCCTCGGATGGTACCCGGCCCAGCCTGACCCTTCCCGCCAGGGCACCCACCTCCGCGATGGTGCTGATCCGGCGCAGGCAGGTTGTCACCGGGCGGCAGTCAGCGCCTTCCACCGTCCCCGGGTCCTGCAGGGCACTGAGGTAGCTGATGGCTTCGCCGCCACACTGCCTGCATGCCTCCAGCAGCCCTGTGTGGGCAGCACCAGTGGCTCAGGGTCCTGGGACCCGGCCTCAACCTGCCAGCCCAGCACCCACCCATCTTAACATCCCAGTTACCTCAGCACCCTGCCGAGCCGGTCCCCCACCTACCACAGCCCTATCCCTCCCCAGAATTGTGCCTGCTCTGGCCCCTGCCCGCCCCAGCCCTTGCCCACGGTGGCGGGCAGCACTCACGGTCAGCAGGCTCCATGGGGGCCACGTGGGAGGTAGCGCTGCCATGCAGGAGGGTGTCACTGATGAGGTGGGCGAACAGGGCCAGGCAGGGCAGCAGGGACCCCAGGGCTGTGCCGGGACAGGGGGCACACGCCTCAGCGCCCGCACGCCAGGCACACTGAGTGCCAGAGCTGCCCCGTGCCCCAGCCTGGCCCCAGCCCCTCGCTCTCACCTGCGCCATCCAAAAGGTATTTGCCGTGTGCTTCCCACAGCCGCTCAACGCACTCGGAGGCTGCCAGTGTCCTGGACAGGAGGCAATCTGCCGGCAGGCAGCGGGCAGGGCTCAGACACATGTGGCACAGCCGCTTGCTGCTGCTGGCACAGGGCATGGCAGGGGTAACGCCGGGTTTGCCGAGCGGCGACCAACTCACCCGCGGAGCCGGTGCAGCCGATGTGAGCCGGATCTTCCAGGCGGCCGAGCGCATCCTGCACCATCCGCTCAGCCTCGTGCGCGGTGCCCCGCAGCAGGGCAAGCTGCTCCTCGGCCAGGCGCTGCCGCAGCGCCCGCTCCCCACTCTCCTGCCGAGCCGAGCCAGGGTGGGTGTCACGGCCCCTGCCACACCGGCGGGCGACCACCCCCGTGCCCCACCGCTGCCTCTAAGTGCCAGCCCCCCGAGTGTGGGAGGGCAGGCAATGCTGGGATGATGCCTGGTGTCCCTGGGGTACCTTGTCTCTCAGCTGGGCCTGCAGCGTCTCCAGCTCCATCCTGCTGCTCTCCTGCTCGCGGCCGAGCGTGTCCCGCAGCTGCTGCAGCTCAGCCCGCAGAGCAGCCATCTCCTCCCCGTGCCGCTCTGCTGCCTGGCTCAGGCGGTCCCTCTCCTGCTCCAGCCCAGCAATCCGGGCACCCTGCTCCGCACCCGCCTGGGGAGGCACGAAACCGCATCAGGGCTGTGCTGAGGGCAACCCTCTGGTTGGGGGACTTGTTTGTGGTCCAGGCTTGGGCCACCCTGACGGCCCCTACTCGGTGCATCGCAGTGGGTGCCAGCAGCCCAGCAGGGTGGCAGTAACCCCACAGCACCCATGGCCTTGCCTAGGGCTGACTGAGGCTCCCAGAGAGCGCTTTTGCTTTGATCAGTGAAAATTCCCTCTTATGGCCATCAGCATCCTGATGAAGGACTGAATGAAGGGTGCTGGCTGCCAGCCCCGGAGCTGTCCCTGCTCCATCCCTGTCCCTGCTCCAGCGATTCCACCCACCCCAGGGATGGGCAGCTCTGGTTTCTTGGGCTCTCACCTGGGTGCTGGAGTCCAGGCTGCCTTGGAGGACCTGCAGCTCCTGCCTGCTGGCTGCCAGCTCCCGCTTCAGCGTGTCCAGCACCTCTGCCTGCTCCTGTGACTGCAAGGAAAAGAACAGAGGTTGCCGGTGCTGGTGACCCGTGGTGCAGCTCACCCAACCGGCCCTGCCATGTCCCCCTGCACCCCTGCTCACCTTCCTCTGAGCCTGCTCGCTCACCCGCTGGAAGGAGTCCTCCAGCTCCTTCTTCTCCCGCTCCACATCCCCCTGGGCTTGCCGGGCCACCGTCACCTGCTTGGTCACCTCCGCGTTCTGGTGATGGTGGAGAGGGAGCTCAGCAACCCCAGGTGTGGGGGCGCCGCTGGGACAGGAGATGCAAGGGGTGGGGGTCTGGGGAGCCCACCTTCCGCAGCAGGTCAGCGTGGTTCTGCACCAGCTCACTGTACTTCTCCTTCAGCTTGCTGTAGCGCTGCTCGTTGGCCTGTGCCCGCCCTGCCATGGACACGGGGGTGCTGAGGTGAGCAGCCAGCCCCCCTCTCCGGGGGTCCCCCCCACCCCAAGCTGCGTGCCGGCTCTCCCTGCTCACTCTCGATCTCGGTCAGGCTCCTCTGAGCCTTCTTGGTGTCCTCCCGCTGCTTCTTTAGCTCCTCCAGCTCTGCCCGCAGGAACTCGCTCTCATCCTGCGCCTGCTGCTTCAGGTGCCTCTGCTCGGCCAGCTCGGCCTCCAGCTCGCTGGCGCGGCCGCGCAGCTGCACCGAGCCCCGCGCGCTCTGTGGGGATGCAGGGGGGCAGCTCCTGGCACTGTTCGGTGGCTGCTGGCCCACACTGCCTAGCAGCCACCCCAGCATCATGCTGAGCCCCAAATGCTGCAGGGTGCAGGCACTAAGGGTGTCAGGCAGAGGGGGTGAGCCTGGCCCCCCACCTCCCCCCTGGGGACCCCTCTGTATGGGCAGGGATGGCTGGGGTGCAGAAGCCATCAAGGACAGGGACAGGGCAGGACAGACAGACAGGGTCACTGCTTTGCCCGCCTGAGAACACAGCCAGAACCATTCCCAGTGTGAGCTGCCGGGTCTCAGCCTGCTCCCTGGCTGCCACACGGGTGGCACGCTGCCTGCCATCACCAGGTGGCTGTCACCCACCTCGGCCTTGAAGTTCTCCAGCTCCTCTTTTAGGGCTGCAATCTCCCCGTAAAGCTGTTCAATCAACCGGTCCCTGGGAAGGAGAGACACCGGTGCCGTGGGGACGCATCCTGGGTGTCCCCTGGGCCACCACGGGTGCTGTGCCACACAGCAGCCGGCAGGCAGCAGCAGCACCACACCGGTGAGCTCCGTGTCTGGTCCTGGCTGCCCCCAGCATCACCAGCTCCGCTCACTTGTCATCCTTGTTCATCCCATTCTGGCTGTTGAAGTTGAAGGGGTCGCTGCTGAAGGAGCTGCCGAAGATGTCGTCAAACTTATTGTCGAACAGGCTCTGTGGGGAGAGCAGCATGGCCTGGTGTGAACCTACCAGCACCCCGCAGCCCCCATCCCACGCCCACAGCGCGGCCGAGCCAGCCCATGTGGGTGGGCTGCTGCTGGCTTGTGCTCCCCGGGGCTCCGGGGTGATCGATGCGGTGACCACGCTGAACATGGAGCATCGCTGGTCTGTCCCCACCTAACTCCTGGGGGGGTGTCCTCAAAGCCACGCCACCAGAGCCCCCCTTCCCCGCCCGCACCCAGCGCCTGGGCAGGAGACAGGTGGGGACTCAGGATGCTCAGAGCCGGGAGCCAAACCGGGACTAAGCCGGAACTAAGCCAGGAGCCGAACATCCCGGCCGGCCATCGCTGGAGGGCACCAAACCACCACGGGATGCACTGGGCCTGGCGCAGCCCTAGCAGCACCCACATGTGACACCCAGCAGCCACACGGCCCCTGCTGTGATGCTCCCCCAGCCCAAAGCCATCCCCACCGCTTCTGCCCCCCACCCAGGAAGGTTTTGGAGAAACAGCCCTGGTCATGGAGCTGAAGGGTGCCCACACCCCCTGCCAGCACCCCGAGGTGGGGCAGGGCCGCAGCGGCTCACCTGCGAGGCCGTGTCCATCTCCACCAGGTCCGTGATGGGCTCGCTGTCGGGTGAGGATGCCTCGGCTGGGATGACCACCACGGGGCTGATGTGCTCGGACAGCGCCGAGGCACGCAGGAAATTGGGAGGGTTCTAGGGGGGAAGAGAGGGAGGAGGGCAGCGTGGCTGGGTGGGGGAGGACTGGTGCTGCCACAGGACTTGGGGCTGTTGAAATCCTGCCCTGGTGCTGAGCTGGCTGTGCAGGACCCACTGGAGCACAGCCAGACCCCGCAGGGTCACCCAGGGAGGGATGCAAGGACCAGCCTCAGCCCCCACCAGACCCCCACCACCCCGGTGAGGCGACAGGCCACCCCTTTTTGGGTGCTCTGCCACTGCCACCTGCCCCGTAGCTGCTCCTGGCTGTGGGGCCTGCAGGGCCTCACCTCTGGCAGCTGCGGGATCTGGATCAGCCGCTTGAAGTACTGCAGGTTGCTGGAGCGGTAGAAAAGGTCCTTCAGCCTGCAAGGGGCAGGAAGAGTCAGGGACAGCTCTGTCACAACCCCGACACCCCACCCCAACCATGGGCAGTTCCGACCCTTGCCAGGCTCTGGGGGGACGTCACTGGCCCACCATGCTGCCACCAAACCCATGGCACATTCTGGGCAGACCCATCACCAGCCTCCTGCCTCTAGCAACAACTGACTGGTGGGGGCTTTCCCCCATCAGCCTGGGACCTGGTGAGCAGGGAGATGGACCCGGAGCTTGAGCAACCTGGTCCAGGGAAGGTGGCCTTGCCCATGGCAGGAGGGCTGGCCTGGATGGTTTTCAGAGTGTTCGCCCTGTGTGCCTGTGACCCATGGGAGAAAGCTGCACTGGGTCGCACCAAGGTACAGCCACCGCCCCGCTGTCCTCACCACAGCCAGAGCTCTGGAACCAGTGTACTTGCTCCCACTGTGTCACCCCACACTAGCTCACACCTCTTGTAAGCCCAATGCCCCCACCCCATGCTGTGCTTTTCATGAAGTCCCCCTCCCGCCCCTCACTCCCCTGCTGCGCCAAGCACTGGGCTGCCCCCTGCCCAAGCCCTGTTTATCTGCCAGCATGTGAGACCCCTCAGCCTTAGGTGCTGGCAGTGCACCCACAGCCCCACAGCCCCCGCCTTCCCACAGCCCCAGGTAACCAGGGGACCACGACTTGGTTCTGATGCTCTCCTCCCACACCCCATTTTAAAACCTCCCTTACTGACACCTTTGTTTGGGATAGACGTAGGTGCTTTCCCCTCTCCTTTGCCATGTCCCTGCAGGGATGACTTTTCCCCCCCAAAAGCTGCCTCCACCCTGCCGCCCAGCCACCTCCCTGGCACCAGGCTCTGCTCAGGCTCTTCAGGGGCCTTTCTAAACGCTTCGCCCCTCAGCTGACCCTTCTAATGAACTTCCTTGAGTCCCTGTCACCTCGAGTCCCTGTCACCTCGAGTCCCTGCCACTGGCAGATTTTTAAAGCTCAACAGACATGGGAGGAAAATCCCTTTTCCCTGTCCCAGGTCCCCAGGACTCCGAGTCCCCTGAAGCTCCTACAGCATGTCCCTCTCCCAAAGGCGCCAATGTGCCCACCACAAGCAGGAAGCATCACCCTGGGAGCATCCACCAGTGCTGCTGTCGTCCCAGGAGCCGCCCCCAGCACTGCCATCGCCCCAGGAGCATCCCCCAGTGCTACCATCGCCCCCAGAGCATCCCCTGGCACTGCCATCGCCTGGGGAGCATCCCCTGGCACTGCTGGCAGTGGGGACAGCCAGGCTCCAGGGCTGGGCACAGCCAGGCTCCAGGGCTGGGCACTTACTTCCTGAACTGCTCCAGGAAGCGATCCCGGTGGCCCTGCAGCGTGTCTGCTGGCAGACCTGGAAGAAGCAGAAACGCGTCTCCATGAGCAGAAGGAGCAGAGATCAGGGGATCCCCACCGGCCCAGCCACGTGGGGATGGGTGCTTCCCAGAGGTGACCACCCTCCTCCCAAGGTCTGAAGGCTCTGGGCTCAGCATCCTGCTGCGGGAGGGGTCATGTGCCCCCTGACCCAGGGCAGGAAAAGGCACCCAGCTGGCATTCGGGAGCTGCTATCACAACTCATGGTGCTGGGGGATGTGGGTTTTGTAGCCAGCACCTGCCCAAGCTGTGGGGGCTCCCGGTAGGTGCCATCCCTGTGGCCAAGGGGCATTCGGCAGGGCAGGCTCCTGGCACCACTCCATCCCCCTGACCTCCCACTTCCCTGTCCCTCAGCCTGGTGACTCCCTTCCCCCCCCAAACAGGCTGGGAAGAAGGGATGGGGGGGAGCGAACAGCCCAGCCTGAGCAGGGTGGTGATCCCCAGCATCCCCCTCTGTGTCCCCCTCCCCACTGGGGCCACTCACAGGAGTGAAGCTTGAAGAGCAGCTTGACAGTGTAGTCGTAGAGGTGGCTGCAGTCCAGGATCACCTGGATGAGCGGGGCCAGGCGGCATTGCCCCGCGGCCGTCACCGACACCGAGCGCGACATGTCCAGGGAGCTGAACACTGCGGGGAAGGAGCGAGGGGTCAGGGCCCCGCAGCACCACGTCAGCCACAGCCACACTCCTCACCCAGAGCAAGAGACCATCACCTGGAGCATGACACCCGCTGGGCCTTGGGAACCCACCTTCTGCTCCGCAGCTCGGTGGGAAGGAGAATCGCCCCCAGCAACCCCAGCAGGCATGGGAACACCCCAGCCTGGCACTGGGGGCTGCAGGTGCCTGGCCCTGAGCCCCAGCCAGGTCCCTGGATGGAGCTCCTGGTGCCCCGAGGGTACACAGGGCCTGTGCTCTGCCCACTGCTGCCATCCCACCGGCACCATGGCGTGCCGTGCCTGCTGGCGTGGGGATGCTCCGATAGCTGCCTGAGCAGCTGGCAGCACCTCCTGTCCACAGCCCTCTGCCCTCATGTCACATCAAACTGCACCTCACGGTGGGGCTGCAGGACCTGCCCCACGGCACCAGGTCGTGGTGGTACCCAGCCAGGGCTGCGGGACGCCAGGCTGCTGGGGACGTGTCCAGCGGCCACCGCCACAGCCCCGCCTCGCTCACGGGCCTGCTCAAAGTGGCTGGAGCAGCAGGCAGAGATGGAGGCTTCACTTCCCTCCACCCAGCAACCCCCTCTGATGCAGGGCAGATCAGCCAGAGCTCCAGGGAGCACTCTGTGGACACTGCTGGACACCCCAGCACCGTCACCCTGCCACAGGACCAGGGCCCTGCTCCCGTGCTGCTGAGCCCGGCCCCAGCCCGCCAGCACCCACAGCCCGGGGCATGCACCACACAAGGGCTTACCCCAGAACTGCTTTAATTTACCCCAAACCAGGCCCTGCTCAAGTGTGCCAAGGCGTGGGTATCCCTGAGGGTTGGCACTGGCACCCCTCTGCTTGGGCTGGAGCAGGCAGGGTGCCCCTGCGCCCTCCCCACCCCCCACACCCCTAGCAGCTCCCGCTGAGCGCCAGGGAAAGCCAAAACCTGTGGCAAGCCCATAAGCAAGGGGAGAAGGAATTCAGGCTGTGGGGGCTGCCAGGGTGGGAGAGCCCCAAGTCTGGGTGGTGGAAGCAGAGACCAGGCTGGGGTGACAGGACCAGCAGTGCTGGGGCGGCTGCAGGGCACCTCAGCACGCAGGGACTCACAGTAATAATACTTACTCACAGTAATAATAATTACTCATAGTAATAATAATTACTCATAGTAATTTGGGTAAGGTGCCCAGAAAAGAGGCAACTGCAATGCCCTCAGACAGCAACAGCATCCTTCCCAGAGCCCTCCCAGTCCCCCAGCCCAACCCCTGGCAGGGCAGCACAGGACCTCACCTGTCTGGAAGAGGTTCAGCTCACACTCCAGGTAGTCAAACATCTCCACCGTCAGCTGAAAACTGAAAGGGATGGGGATGGTAGGGTGGGGGGCGTCCCCATGGACCCCCTCCGCCTCAGCCCCTGCCAGGTGCTACCACAGAGGCAGGAGCGGGTGTCTCACCCTGGGGCTCTGCCAGCTCCCAGTGTGGGTGGGGGGCTGAGGAAGGGTCCCATCCCCGGCTGGGTCAGGCTGTCAGCGAGGGTGGGCAGCACCCTCCACCCTGCCTGTACCCCCCCTGCCTCCCGCCCCTGCCCCGTGCTCACAAGTTATTGACGTCGTTCTCTCCCGCCTCATCCAGCTGCCGGTCGGACATCTGGAGATTGCCAGGGAAGCGGGGATTCTGGGGGGGAACAGGAGCCAGCGCTGGGTTTGGGGGATGATCTGCTCCAGCCCCGGCTCCAGGAGCACCAGTGCTGCTGCCCTGGCTGCATGGGACTGGGACAGCTCTTTGTGAGTGATGTGGAGGGAATGGGGGAGTACTGGTGAGCCCCGGGTGATCGCAGCATCCCCAATCCACAGTGCCCATCATCTCCCCAGCAAGCAAAGCCAGTTCTCCCTGGGCTTAGGAAGCTGCAGGGCAGAGAGGAGATGGGGTTGCCAGCATCCCCCAGAGCCACAGGGGAAGGAGCCCCAGGAAGGGACGAAGCCTCCTCACGCTGCCCAGGCGTTCTGGGGACAGCCACATCACAGCTCCACACTAAACCAGGGCACAGGGCACAGCCCGTCTTCCCAGTGGGGTTGGAGAGGAAGGAATCACTGTGGGTGCCAAGCCAGCTCCTCGAAGGGTGAGGGTGTGCAGGGTGCACTTGGGCACAGCCCACTGTGATCTTTCACCCTGCTCTTGGCAGCACCCTGCCACTGGGTTCTCTCAGAACACATCTCCTGAAATCACAAACTCCATGGGTGGGAGCCTGGCAAAGGGACCTGTCCAGCAGTGCTGCTCCAGAGCCAGACCCAAGCTCCTGACAACGGGGCACCTGGGACAGTCCACTGGGGTTCCCCTGGGACGGTCCTTGCCCAGGAGCACCCATGGCCAGGAGCACCCAAAGGAGAGCAAGAACAAGTGTGGTTTGGTGGCTGGTGTGGATTATTTCAAGCTCGGAACAGCATTGGGTGGGACAAGGCAGGACAGGACATCCCACTGACTGCAGCTGGGACCGATCCTGCAGCATCCCACATGCAGTGAGGCAGGCAGGAGGGGGAGGGAGAGAGCACTAAGGCTGTTGGGCACCAAGAGGTTAGCTTGGGGCTACCTCATCCTGATTTCCTGATCTGCCTCCCAAATCTAAGGTGAGATGTACAGTCTGTGATGAACTTGTAAAACCCCTTAAACCCAGGACAGGGAGTTCTGCTGAGCAGGATGGAACCATGGGTGCTCAGCAGGGCTCAGCATCTGTCACCTGCTGTCTCCCCATCGTTCTGGAGCTCCCAGGCTGACACACTGCTCCCACCCCCTTTCCTGCCCATATAAAACCTGATGTTAGGAAGTGCTGGAAGGCCTGGCACCCAAACCTGGGGCCAGAGCAGCAAGAGGTTTCAAGGGACTTAGACTGGCTCCTGCCTGTCCCCCCTGCCCATCCCTCCTGCCCATCCCTGCTTCAGCCCTTGCAGATCTTGCCAGGGACATGGTGGGGACGGGCAGGAGCTGCTCCTATGGCATGGCATGGCCCCCACAAGCTCTCCCCACTCTAGAATCACACAGATCCTTCTACCTCTGCCCAGCTAGGATACTCATGAGGGGAGCTTTGGGGGGGTCTCTTACTACTTCTTGTAGCCCCCCAACTTCCAGCCCAGTACCTCCAAGGAGCCCTGGCTCACCAAGAAACCGTTCATCCCCGAGGCACTGGTCCTTGGGCCACTTGTCACCAGGCTAGAGACAGACCCTGGCAGACCAGGCCATGTGTGATGGAGACAGAAGAAAGGCCACAGCAGAGGGGAGAGCCCTTGGGGGTGACAGCACCCCTGGAACGGCTCTGCCAGCCCATCCTGCCCTGTAACACTGCCACTGCTTTCACCCCAGCCCCCAGCCCTTGCTGTGGCTGTGGGGACAGGATGATGCTCACCTTGGTGTGAAACTCCATCTTCGTTCTCAGCAGTTTGAGGTAGATGCTGCAGAGCTGTCCGTAGCCCTCACTCAGGTGGCCCTGGGGACAAAACCTGTTGAGACCTGGGGCAGGCTATGAAAAAGCCCCAGCAGCATGAGCCACCCCTGCCACCTCCCCCCAAAACAGCCTAAGCCCTCCTCGCTGGCAGGGCTGGCTTGTAGCAGACACACTGAAGGGGTCTGGCCAAGACGCCCTCATAGCCTTCTCTGCAGATTCAGTGAGGGGTTCGACCACCAGTGCCGAGTGTCCTGGGTTTTGCCATTCAGTAGAAGGCAGCATTTGGTTTTGAGGGAAGGGGATATCAAACATAACCAGTAAATCCAGCCCAGGGGGGTGTCAGCCCCAGCCAAGCATCTGCTCAGCCCACGGAGCCTGGTAAGACCACCACCCCAGCCAGGACCATTTCCCAGCCTGGCTGGGGTGCTGGGTGCTGCCCAGGACCCCTGGGGTGTCTCCACCATGGCAGCTGGGGAGGTCGGCTGCTTACCCACATCCTGCTCATGTCGCTCAGCTCGTTCTTGTATCTCATGGAGTCCTTCAGGACCTGGAGGAATGATGGTGAGAACAAGCAGGCCACGTGGGCAGCAGGGCAAGGTGTGCCATGCTTGGGGACAGCAAACAGGGTAAGGAACGGGAGGTATTGATGCATTTCTGACCCTGCAGCCTGAGGGTGGTGTCACTACTGCCAGCCTCAGCGTGCCTCAGTTTCCCCATCTGCACATGGGGCAGGAGGACCCTTGCTGACAGCTCCTGCACCAACACCAGTGCCCTGTGCCAAGCGGTCTCCTCCAGCAGTGGCAGAGCAGCCCACCCCAGGGGTTGTGGCACGGGGGGCTGCAGGCAGCGCAGCTCCAGGGAGGCTCCAGCAAAGCGAGCCGGGGGGAATGGGGGTCCCTGTGGTGGTCCCCACCCAGGACTGGCACCTCCCACCCCACCCCAGCCCCGCAGGGAGGGGTTTGGCCCCAGGGCAGCAGCCAAGCCGAGCTGGCAGCACTCACGTTGGGGTGCCCATCGCGGAGGAGCTTGTGGAAGACGTGGCAGAACTTCCAGCAGAGCACGGCGTTGCCCGACAGCGGCAGCCGGTTCACCACCGACCAGAAGGTCTGTGCCCCCTTCTCGTGGTGCGTGCCCAGGATGCATGGTGGGGGGCAGTCAAGGAAACACTCTTTGGGGGTGGTGGGGTGGCCACCCAAAAGCTGTTGGGTACCTGCAGAGCTGAGGGGAGCCGGGCCACTGCACGGAGCCTGGGCACATGCTGTCCCCTCTCCAACCCAACCCTGGGAGCACCTCCCCCTCTACTCTGCCCTGGTCAGGCCCCACCTGGAGTGTTGTGTCCAGTTCTGGGCTCCTTGGTTTAAAAAGGACAGGGATCTCCTGGAGGGAG